>JAABKJ010010225.1:0-11020 GCA_011634705.1 Andricus grossulariae
TTTCGGCACGGTTGCTACGCCTCCGCTTAGGGGTTATTCCTTCTGGACCATCCCTGGACAATTGTCCGCGACTGCTTGTTAATTATTGTAACCATATTCAGCAGAAACCCTTGGTAGAGGGACCCTCTATCCGCAACCCGAGGATGCGTTCGGTGGCATTGTCATACGCCTTCCAGTTCTATTCCAAAGGAATATATATATATATATATATATATATAATATCATTGCATAATGTTGATATATTGTTAGACTTTCAAAGGAATCAAAAGTATCAGACAACCAAAACTGTGATATTCAAATATTCAATAATGTACAACAAATAAACACTTTTTGAACTTCTCTTTTTAATTACATTCATTTAAAAAAATGTGAACATACTGCAATAAAATAATTGGGACTCTAGTTACTATTAAAATTTTCTGTTGAAAACTCAGTCGCCCCCAACCACTTAAACAGATATTTCGAATCTACGGAGCAGCGTACGTTACAGAGTAGAGATTCTCGCACGCGCCTACTACCACTCCCGCTCTCCAGGAGAATAAGTGGTGGAAGTGGAACATGTGGCATGAGTTGGACAACCAGATAGTATATGTCCTAGATGCTCGGGGTGTGAATGACACGCTCTGCAGCTATCATCAGGATTGTCTTGGCTAAAAATGTGGCGACGGTATGCTAGAATGGAAATTACACCGTCTTGGCATGCTCAAATGAAACCCTCTGGGCCCGACTTTGATCCGGGTTATTTAAGGAAAGCAAACGTTAGCTCATACTCGAGATAGATAAGATTTGTACATTTTGCTCACCCCCTGATATTGAAGTCAAGGCCGAGTGTTTCAGCAGCCTCCTCCGCTGCTTTGTACAGAAACGCCCCTTTGCCCACTTCTTCGTGTTTCCTCACCATTTTAAGAAGAGGGGCTTGTCCTTATCCTTGCATGCGGGGCTCTACAAGGATGGTCAAAACCTTTCCATAGCTGCTCGTGGAAACAAAGATAACATCACCAAACCACCAAAATGTTCTTTATATGCTGTTCTAAAACGCTCAAAGCACGAGACAATGGGTCAGCAAACAGTGCCGATCACCCTAGAGTTCGGGGTGCTGGAAATAGTTTAGATAGCAACACGACACACTGGTGTGCCAGAAACACCCAGAGCTTCAGCCCTTTTCGTATCAGTCATTGCGAAATCAAGCTGCTTACCTCTCGAAAAATGGATATGTACGCGTAGCGCTTCCCCAACCACTGCATGAACAAGCTGCGGATGAAGATGAGGAAGCGACATTAAGACCAAACGCGGAAAGCTGGCAACTTCTGAGAGATGATCGCGATTTCAGGACGAGAAGGAACATTGCCATACAGGTGCCTCCTAAGCCTCAAGATTTGGCTGAAATGGATGCTTCCCTTCATGAGGATATCTCGGAGAAGTCCGTCCTCTAGACCATCAATTGTTTACTTTGCGGGGCTGCAAGAGCTTTGGCTGATTCAAGTCGAAAGCTTAAACCGATGATAGATCAAAAGACCAAAAGCCGCTTGCATCAACTCAACAAGAACATTGAATGGGCAAGACAGAATGCGTCCTGTGTTCAGTGTGTCATTGACTACGTAACATCCGGTAGGCTTTTTACGGAAAGGGTCCAAAAGTTTGCCCATGAACTGTGGATCTACCATCACACACTGAACAAGTCAAAGCTGCTGACAATCAAGCAGCGTATTGTTGAAAAAATACGGGTGTTATCTGACGCATGGGGTAGAATACAGAAGAGGGAGAGATGGGTCCGGGAGAATCAACAGTTTCTCGCTGACTCATCGCGCCTCTTCAGCAGTCTCCCTGTTTCGGTCAAAAATCCACAGAAGCACAACGAGGTAGAGGCTTTTTGAAGAGAGGTATAGAAGATCACGAAAACACTGGAGTTGAAAGAAGATTGTGATATCATCCGCTTTAAGGAGTTTTGCGACTACCTCATAACATCTGAAGAGGAATCTCCATTAATCACTGACGAAGAGGTGAAAAAAGCACTTAGAGGCATAAAGAACTTCTTCGGTGCTTGACCAGACTGTATCAAGAACTTCAGGTGGAAGAAGTTTACTTCTACATACCAACATTTGGCCCGCATATTCGCCTCATATTTAAAGTTGGAGACGCCCATTCCGCAGTGGCTGGTGTTAGGACGCATTATACTCCTACCGAAAAAGGCAACTTGTCCAACCCAGAGAATTACAGGCCAATAACTTGTTAGAACTAACTGTATAAGATTTTTACAGCTGTCCTAAACAACAGGATTGTTCGGCGAATTGAGCCTGTGTGGCGTGAGATGCACGAAGCAGTCTCGGAAGCAGATACAAGCATCTTCTTCGTCAGATTTGGTCATCCAATCTGTCGTCGTTGAAGAAGGTATCTGCGACTAACATGTTTGCTTCCCGGTTCTGCTCTACTCGTTTGAGGTGGTTTAATGGACGAAGAGCGAGCTTACGGCCCTTGATATCGCCACGCGTAAGATCATGCGTATGCATAAGATCTTAAATATCAATTCGTCCATTCCGCGATTATACACCTCACGCCGTCATGGCGGACGCGGACTTCTGAATCTCCAATGTCTTCATAGCCAAATTATTCTAAGTATAGCTTACATATTTGCAAATGGCAGATGTCATGTCCTAAAAATGGTCAGGAAACACGAGATAATTGTCAAACGAGCATTCCTTTACAAAGCCGCGGAGCAGGCGGCCGATACCCTTGGCGTACATTTTATTATCAGAAGTGAGGAAAGTGCATTACTCCATTTAGCTGCTTAACTTTTAAAAGCCAAAGTGAAGAAAGCAGAGGTTCAAAAATTTCACCAGCAGCTACTCAACAAGAAAATGCACGGAAACTTTGACAGAAATGTAGAAAATCAGTGCTTGTCGAAGGAGCAAACACTTGCTTTCATCAGATCATCAGGGTTTAATTCAGATACAGAGGGTTTCATTTTCGCATCCCAGGACGGTGTCATTTCCAACTAAGTATAAATGATCGCATTTTGCGTCACGGGGTTCCTAGAGGTATGTACAGAGCGTGCCATGCACGCGCTGAGTACCATCTAGAGCACATACTATCCAGATGTCCTACTGACGTGGGTTCTACGTATCCCTACAGACCAAATGCGGCCCTAAGAATGCTTTACTACCATCTTTGTCGCTCTTACGGTGTTGGCCACGACCCTGACCTGCCGAACACTTCGACGATGACAGAGTCAATTGTCCAAAACGAGAAGTGCCAAATTTTCTGGAACTACGATTTTCGGACAGCAGTCTTCATTGCCCACTCGAGTCCTGACATCGTTCTCCAGTACTTCGAGAAACAAACTATACTCGCGATCAAGTTTTCGGCTCCGGATAACTGCAACATCACTGCCAAGGAGAATGAAAAGGAGCAGATGTATCAAGACCTTAAAAGGGAGCTGCTGCAACTGTATCTAAAATATTCGATTAAAATGATTGTCTTTGTGATCCGTGCTCTCGGATGAGCGAAACTATCACGGGTTCGAATCCTCAAAGCCATACCCGCGTGCCAAAAACATGCCGAGACACTTGCGAGATGGATGCAGAAGGCTGTCATCCTTGGGTCGCTCTGTGTCCTCGAAACACCAGAGGGTTTGAGCGGCCTGTCGTGATTTCGTTGTGTCCTGTGGCCACTCATCTCACGGTTTCATAGATGGCTGTTGCTTCTAGTGGCACCCTGCGGTGGTGGCTGTTTAACCTGTTTTTTAATTATAAAATATAATGAATATGTCACATTATAAAAACACTTTTTAAAACCCATTACATCTATTTGTTAAGGTAAAACTCATTACTTATTATTGACCATCAAATATTTTTTACTCATGCAAATTAATTTTGAAACTATATTTCCAGGTAAATTATTTTGTCAAATAATAACATTACTATTAATTATTCCTAAAGGTTAGTATTAAAAGTCTATTAATCTAGTGTAATAGGTTTACTATTTATATTGAAAAAAAAACATTAGTTGAATTATTCACATTATTATCTCATAGCAGATAGTGTTAAACTGCTTTGAGTACGCAGCTGCGCTGTCTGTTGGATGTTTTTGGTACTACCACTTGGTAGGCTTATATTACGGATGCCATTCAAGCAAAAGCTTGGGATTCGGACAGGGCTGATCTCGTAGGAAGGTGTCATATATAGATGAATTAGGCTTATTTACATTTTAATTTAGTTGAAGAGAAATATTTGTAGGATTTATAGACATGTAGTGTTGAGTTTTGTTACTTAACTTTAAATCAAGATAATTGATCCCTAGGAAACCTTTATATGAGATCATTCAATTTCTTTAAACTTGTTCCATCCAATGAACATTTTTATCAACAATGTTTCTATATATGTATAATTGTATACATAAATCTTTGAAAACCTCAACAATGTTTTTAACCAAAATTGTTGTGTCTCTACGAACAACATTTGAATTCTCTAATATAATGGTTTAGCAGTAAATCGATAGTGGGTTCAACGGTTCTTATTTCCATTTAAAACCCCTTGCAAAAGAGTTGACCTGATATTAAGTCAAAACATATCAGTAATTAATAAATTTAATTTGTAACACGAAGAAATTGGTACAGGCCTCAACAAATTCTATCAATTTCTAACCGAAAAAAATACCCATCTATTTAAGGGGGCATTCCAATGTGAACGCATAAAAAAAAGCATATTTTCAATCATTTTTTTCTCTGGAACTATTGTATATAATTGAAGGAATGTTTTTTTCTCTTAAAGGTATGATCAAGGATAGTGAAAAAATTTGTTCAATGGTAAAAAATACTTATTTATTAATTTATAAAATAAAATGTATGTGTGCAAAAAATAAAAAAATTTCTGCTGGCGCAGGTGATCTTGGCTCTCCTGGTGATCTGAAACAGAAAATCGAAAAAGTTTATTAATCTATGTCATCGCCTCTATGGTCCGAACCTCCACTTTTTTATTTCATCAAAAATTAACAAAATGGCGGCGTGTTTTGTGAAACAAATAAAAAAACTTTCTTTCAGAAAAAGCATTTCTTTCACAAGAAACGCCACCATTTTGTTAATTTTCGATGAAACAAAAAAGTGGAGGTTCGGACCATAGGGGCGATGACATAGATTAATAAACTTTCACATGCATTTTATTTTATAAATAAATATTCCTTACCATCAAACACAATTTTTTTCACTTCACATTTAAGAGAAAAAAACATTCGTTCAATTATATACAATAGTTCCCGAGAAAAAAATGATTAAAAATTTGCTTTTTTTATGCGTTCACATTGGAATGCCCCCTTAATCAAGTATGTTTATATTTGGGGTTATGTACTTCTTTTTTTGTTTTAAAAATATATTTACAAAATACGTACCACTCGAAAGATCGCGACGTGGAGCAAATAATTTTGCTGACGTTTTGTTCGAATTGACATTTCAAAAATGGTTTCTATGTTATCTAATGTTAAGTTTTGTTAATACTTATATCTCAAAGATATAATTTTTGTAAGCATTGCATCAATTTCTCATTGAAAACTTTATTCTTTTTACAATGTCATGGCAATAAAGTTGTATGCAGTAAGAAATTGGAATTCATTATTCTCGAATTAGTACTTACTTGTTTGAGATTCATAATTCCCTTCACTTTCTCCGTTTTTACTATTGAGGATATTATCTTCTCTGTCACTCATCATGATTCTATTTAGTTATTATTGTATTAGAGTTCTGAAATATATTTGTACCATACGTGTACACTTATAAAAAGTAATTGCAGGTTCCGTTGGCGCTTTTATTGAAATTTAAAAGAATCAATTGTGTGAGTTGCTGCTGTCGCGCGGCGAATGCGCGCCAGTTTTTATCGATTGTACTAATTCGATGTGTCGATCAACGGATCAGTATGTCACTTAATTCACAGCATATACCTTGTTAGGAATGTTGTTTGAAATATTTGTTATAGGTGCCAATTCGTAAACAGTATTTATTATTTTAGTCGAATTACACTCGAACTTCAAAGATACGAGCACTACACATTACTCCGCTATTGGAGAGTGAGGCGCGCGCGAATGCGCGCTGCTTTGAATTCGACGTTTGTTCACTGCGAATTGCATACGCGCGCATGCGCGTAATAGGCCTGTGTGCGTTCTCACGCATTATCCTCAAAATCTAAACGTCGCGGGAGTGGGAGCCCCTTTCACGCTTGTATCTTTGGAGTTCCCGATAGTTCGAGTGTAAAGGTAATTTTTAATGTTGTCAGATATAAAAAGTCGTTAGTCGAACTATTTATTTTGGGGTTTTGAGGCTCTATTTATTCTATTACTTCATCCAAACCTAAGCTGAACTTAAAAATTGAAAATTTATGGTTGAGCTAAACTTTATATAATAAATGTGTGATGAAAATTGGAGGAAAGAGTAAATTATCTTAGTATCTAAGATTTGTGCAATCCAGTATATGAAAAGGACAAATTATAATTCAAAAAGTGCGACGTTCAAGGAGAATTTCGAAGATGTTTCGGATCAAGGTAAGTATTTAAATTTTATTTTTTCGGCTTTCATTTAACTGCAATTAAAATTAAATATGTATTCGATGCATAATAATTGCGTAGACATTGGGGCCGTCCATAAACTACGTCATCAATTTTAGCCTATTTATAACCCCTCCCCCCATCCTCACTTATATTCAAACAAATGGTCCAATTTTCAAACAAAGAATATTAAAATTCAGCAAAAAACAGTTGAATTTGTTATTCAAAAGGGCGAATTTTCAACAAAACAGTTACATTTTCGACCAAAAATAATGACTTTAACAAAATGGTTTTATTTTTAACCAAATAGCTGAGTTTTTAACTTCCTAAGATGAATTTTCAACCCAGAAGATTAATTTTCTACTAAATGACGAATTTAAAGAAGAAAAAGAAAACCATTTTCAACCACTCAAAATCAAGAAAAAATACGAATTTTTAACAAAATAGTTGAATCTTCAAACAAGTAGAAGGTTTTCAACAAGAGATTAATTTTACACCCAAAAATACGAATTTTCAACGAAGGTTTTAAGTTGTCAAGTTAAAAAGAAGAATGTTTTATTAAACAGTTGACTCTTAAACCCGAAGAGATGAGTTTTTTTTATCTTTCACTTTCACTTCTGTTCTATCTCATTCTTATTTTGCCATTTTTCCACATCCATGCTTTCATTCTTTCTCATTCGCCCCTCCAGCCCCCTCCAACTCCTTCATCCACTCCTCACCAATTCCATCCTTCCCTAGAACCTTTACCACATTCTCTTGCCAGCTTCATACATAAAGTCAGACACTTTATGTTATTTTTATTTTCACAATACATCCCTTCCCTTACTTCGTGTCCCAATCTAAACCTTGCTACTCTGGTCCATCTTCTCTCACCCCATCCCTTTTCTAAAGACTTTAGTACATCTTCCTTATTTATCATCTTATACCATTTATTTATATTTTGATTTCTCAATCAGCACTAAAAAAAACATCCCTCCTTTCTTCTACCTCCTTCAAACTAGGGATCTTCGATTCTTTAAAAAGAATCGATTCTTGAATCGATCTTGAAATCGTTCCTCCAGAATCAATGCACCTAAACAATCGAACCCAAAGAATCGATCTAGCATGAATCGATCCAAAAATCGTTGAACTAATAAAAATTAATTCTTTTTAACCGGATTCTCAAATACATTACATTCTACTTTATTTTTTAAATAGACTACCAGGTAGACTACCTAGAACACCAGGTTTATTCATTATAATAGTAAGACCTTTAAAAAACCATTTGGTTATTTCAAATTTCAGTTCTTAACCCTACTTCCCAGAGGAAGATGTGATTGCCACACCTAGACTACCGGGTTTACTCATTAGAATGAACGGAACTTTGGAAGGACATCTATCTCATTATTTTTTAATCGTTGTAATATGCATTTTTCATGACTGAATAATAATTGGCATTATAAAATTTAAATCAAAATTAAAACGACGTTACAAACATTTGTCACTTCGTAACTTTTACAATTAAAAAATTAATTCTATGCATCATTTTCAATTAAAACATTATTGTCTCATATTTATTAGTATTAAATAATTACATATTTACTTACCAGTTTCCTCTTCTTAAAATAATACAAGCTTTTTTCCTTTCTCTATTTTCTCTATCACATTTCAAAAGTAGAAGCAAATTTAAACGCCGCAGAATTCTCATAAGCGCCACCCAACGTCTGCTTGTATAACGATATTCACCGAATTCACAAGCGTGAACCCCTCTATCATTTATTTCTACATCGCCGGCAAATCTAGTGATTTTTTGGGAGAAATGAGAATTAGGACAAATGCTGATCGGGCCATTCGAATACCTACCGCCGTTTTTTGCTGTCATCGGAACATACCTCGAAAATGCGCGGGAAACACCACCGATGCATCTTGGTGGAGTCGGGAGCAGTCGAAGGATTGTGCGCAGGGGAGATGTCACGCAAGCGTGCAAAAATATCAAAGAATCCAGGCGTCGACTCGAAACATAAAGGGTCGATTCATGTAAAAGATCGAAAAAATCGAAAAAAAAGATCCCTTTGCTCTTCTTCTCTTGTCATATATCCAGGCGTTCTCCAGTCTACCCCTTTGGACCATCTTATATACCTTTCGTGTAAACTCTCAATCTCTTTCCTTTTCTTCCACCCCCATATCTCCGTTCCATAAAATAATACCGGCCATAACAGCGTTAACCACATTCTCTTTCTCCAGTATTTTTTAACCTTCTTTTTCATATTCCACATATCTGTTTCATTACCCCTGCCTCTTTTTGATCCTTTCTCTTATATGGGTTCTATGATCTCTATTTATTTGCAAGGTATATCCCAAATATTTAAAATCTTTTACTTCTTCTAACTTTGCTACCTTCCATTTCTCAGTCCATTCTTTATTTCTTCTCCTTCCCATTATAAACCACATTATCTTTGTCTTTTCTACATTTAAATTCAACTTTTTTCATTCTAAGCATTTCTACAATCCTGTAATTACGCCCATCATCCCTTCTTCTTCATCTGCCATTAACACTATACAGAGTGTCCCAGTACTCAAGGTACATTTTTATATTTTTGAATTCCTCATAAAAAATGAAGTCAAAAATAATTATAAAAATTTGTTGTAAAGTTAATAATTATTGAGTAATTACCAATTAAAGATCAACCAATTAGAAGCTCACGTTAGATGGACGAAAGTGCATGTGTCATTGACAAGAGTGTGTGCGCAAAGAAGCTGAAGCCGTGTAATTTTAAATTTGCAGGAGGTTGTTAATATCAATGGTGCAACTTCACACGGCAACTGAGCGACGAGAGATAGTAAATATTAAAAAATATATTTTCCACAGGGCGCAGTCCCATGGAGGTAGATTAGTAGAATAGTGAAACAGTTTTGACCAATCAGGTGACTGACAGAGCTTGTGCAGACACCTCATTGGTCAAAACTGATCCACTATTCTATTAATCTACCTCCATGGGACTGCGCCCTTAGAATACACGTTGAATTACTTTCACTTCCTTCGACTAATTTGAATTATGTAGAATTCAAAATTGTTCGACAAAGTGCGCTAAAAACTTTTAAAACATCAATTCCAAACATGTCACCAGAAGCAATACATAGGTCAGAGTTTTTCTTCAAAATACCGCCTTTTTCATTGTATTTTCTAATCGAATAATTACCAAAAATACTCTTGAAACATAAGTGTCATTGATGCTACTGGAAGTGATGCATTATTTTTAGAAAGCGAGAAGTTTAAATAATTCCTAACTTTGCTGACAGTTGACCATTTTCTGATATTCATGAGAATTTTTAATATTTTCAAACCTTTGTGGCATATGGCCTATTTTTGAAAACAGGTTAATGTTTTCCGTCAAAATAAGACCTTTTCCGTTGGCTTCTCTTATGAAGAAACTATTAAACAAATATTTAGAACTTAATTTTCAATCGCGCGACTAAAAGTATTTAATGCATTATTTTCTGAAAATCAGGAGAATTGTAAATAATTTTCAACTTCGGTGGCATTTGGCCTATTTTTAAGAATAGGTCAAAGTTTTTCGTTTAATTAAGACCTTTACTTTTTTATTTCTTGATCGTGAAACTACCGAAAAATCTTTTAAAATATAAATTTAAATCATGCGACTGGAAGTGATGCATTATTTTTAGAAAGCGAGGAGAAGTTTCAATAGTTCCCAAATTTGCTGATGTTTGACATCTTTTAAAAAATAGATAAGAGTTTGTCGTCAAAATTTTCTGAAAGTCATGATGAATGTAAATGATTTTCAACTTCGGTAGCATTTCGCCTATTTTTAAAAAGAGGTAAGCGTTTGTCATCAAAATGAGAGCTTGTCTGTTCTCTTTTCTAATCAAACAACTACCGAAAAAAAATTTTAAACATTAATTTCAATCATTCCAGCTGAAAACAAATAATGGAGTAAAAAGTAATCATAAAAATTTGTTGCAAAGTTAATAATTAACAAGTAATTAACAATTAAAGATTAACCAATTAGAAGCACGCGTTAGATGGACGATAGTACATGCGTCAGTGAACAGAGTGTGTGCGGCAAAAAGTAGATGCCGTGTAATTTTAAATTTGCAGGAATGTCATTGAATGTCATTGGTGCTACTTCACACATTGAATTATTTTATTTTCCTTCGATTATTTTGAATTCTGTAGCATTCAAACGAGTTCTTAGAATTCACTTGTACTCCTTTGAATTCTTTAAAAGTTTTTTCTAATTCTCTTTGTATCTTTACAACACACCATGGATTATTTTGAATGTCTCCAAGTCTTTTGTATTTTCTGAATTCTTCTTAATTCTCTGAATTTTCCTTAATTCTCCAAATTCTTCTGAATTCTCTGAATTTTTCTAAATTCTCTGAATTCTATGAATTTTACTGAATTTTCTGAATTCTTATAAATTCTATGGATTCTCTGAATTCTTATAAATTCTATGGATTCTCTGAATTCTTATGAATTCTATGGATTCTCTGAATT
>JAABKJ010010226.1:0-11020 GCA_011634705.1 Andricus grossulariae
CTACTTTCCAACCGAGCAATTCACGCCTACCCCGAAAGGGAAACGGCTTAATGATATAATAATAATAATAATAATATTACTAATGAATCTAATCATTTTGAGTTTTTTTCGGCCCACCCTATTCAGTTTCCCTCTTCACTATCCAAACTTGAGGAAATGTGCGCCTCGAGAAAAAAACAAGTAGTCGTCCTCCATTTCTTCGGGACGTAATAAGATTTTCCCATTAATCATTTCAGGCTTGAATTCAGCACAGATCTGTCTCGGGAACATATTCTGAAAAATAATATTTTATGTCAAGATTTCACCAATAAATAGTTTATAATGGGAAGCTTTAAAATTGAGTGAAAGTTAGAAATTGAAAGATCAGATTTTTAAAATGTTTAAGTTTTCAATTTGCAAAAGTACTTTTCGGGTACGATCAAACACAAAAAAAACGTTTATTTTATTACTTGTAACAGCTTATCCGCAGTGAATAAAATAAATTTGACCAGAAGAAGTTGAAGAGCAAAAGCAGATAATATGTTAAATACTTGGAGTTATACTTCAATCAGCATTAATTGGTAAATGACACTGGGACATTGAGATCTCTTGACTATCAGTATATGCTTAATAGTATAAAATATTTCCGCTGTTCGTTATTAATTCAGAAATCTGCCTCTATAAAAGACACAGGTCTGCACCAAATTAAAACAGTCTCGCGTCAGAGTATTTAAATAGCGTGATGCAATTATTTCTTGTGCATCAGTATTATTTATCTTCATGCGACAGAATATTCAATATCGTTACGGAATGTGACAAAATCTTCGTTATTTTCGGGGTCGTTGATAACCAGTCTGCCTACCTTGATATTTCGTATCAAGTTTGCAATTACGCCAGACGACATCCAGACAACCACAGCATCATCTTGACACTCGTGGCTCTTAGCCGAGACTGTACTGGCAGAAATAGCGGGCCACTGATCGGATCACCACTGATCTCGGAATGAAACTTGTCCCTCTAAAACTCTGGAAGTCCGTTTGCCGTTTGCCGTTTTACGCCATTCCAAACCACTTTCATCATCAAATTTAACTACAAATTTCATCTATCCAAAAGTCATAACCATAAATTGAGTCACTTTTTCAACATCTCCAATTACATTTTTCAATGTTGTTCATTGTATTATGGCTAATTTTTAGCAAGTGAATTACTTTTTACATACATATATCGCAGAACTTAAAAAAAATAGTTTTTAAGAAGGTTGCCATTTTTTTCGAAACCAATTATAAATAATTCGTGGGGAATGGGGGGGGGGGCAACTCCTAAAAATACGGTCAAGAGGTGGTGGATTACTCCGGATTATATACTATTGCCCTGGATTACCTCTGCATACAGAATTGCTCTGGCTTACCTAAGATTACTCCGGATTTCATAGGATTACTCTGGATTACATAAAAATATGGTGGTTTACTGCGTCAAAACTAGACGCACGCGAATTTCCAACCAAAAAGAAATACTTTTAAACAAATTTGTTAAATTTTCATAAAATTAGATGAACTTTCAACCAAATATTTAAATTTTCAACGAAGTAGATTAATTTTTAACCAAGTAGATTAATTTTCAACCGAAAGAGACAACTTTTCTACAAAGTGCATTAATTTTCAACGAAGTAGTTAAATTTTTAATAAAAAATGATACACTTTTAACCAAATAGTTGAATTTTAAAATAAAAAAGTAAATTTTTGAACAAAAATGAAATATTTACATTTCCAATTTAAAAAGTGATTTTTCTACCAAAAAAAGAGAATTTTAACAAAATAGTTAAATTTGCAACCAAAGTGAAGAATATTCAACTCAAATGGTGAAACCTTAACTGGAATGGTTTAATTTTAAGTTATAAAATAAATTTTAGCTTAATTACAATGATCTTTTAACACAGTATATTTAAATTTTTAACCAGAAAAATGAATTTTCAATTAGAATTATGCATCTCCAACAAAAAAAAAGAATTTTTAACAATGTAGTTCAATTTTCAACCAACTAGTTTAGTTTTCCACTAAAAAAGATAAATTTACAATCAAAAACGGAAAAGTTCCATTTTTAGTTTAAAAAATGTATTCTCAACAAACAAAAAGCACGAATTTTCAACCAAAAAGATGAATTTTCCAACAAGAAGATTAATTTTTCCCAAAAATACGAATTTTTTAAAAATTACATGAATTTTCAACCAAATTGATAAATTTTCAACTAAAAAAGATAAATTTGAACTCAAAAATGAAATATTCAACAACAACAAAAATTCAATTTAGAAAAAAACGAATTTTCAAAAAAATAGTTCAATTTTTCCCTTATAATAGTTCAATTATCAACCTAAATGATGAATATTCAAGCGAGAGGATTAAATTTCTACCAAAAAATATGAATTCTTATCAAAATACATGAATTTTCAACTAAATACTTGAATTTGGAACAAAATAGTTGAATTTTCAACAATTAGTTGAGTTTTTCACCAAAATGACGAAATTTAAAGCAAGTATATTAATTTTTTTACGCACGAACTAAAATTTAAATATTATACATGAATTTTCAACTAAAAAAAAAAAAAAAATTTTTTACCATAAACGAAATAGTTAACTTTTGAGGTAAGAAAATTAATTTTCAACCAAAAATCAAAGAAGTTTCAACACAATAGTTGACTTTTCATAGAAACCATTTTCAACTAAACTCAAGAATATTCAACCTGAAAAATGAATTCTTAACAAAGTATTTTAACTTTCAACGAAACTGTTGAATTTTCGACTAAAAAAATACATTTTCAACTGAAAATAGAATAGATTGATTTTCAGATAAAAAAATTAATTATCAAATAACAAAAAAAAACGAATTTTCAACAATATAGTTAATTTATCAACCAACGAAATTAATTTCCTACTAAAATAATTTAATATTCAACCCAAAAAGACGAATTTTTGACAAAACAGTTGATATTTCAACTGGAAAAGATCAATTTCTAACTAAAACTGGAATAGTTGAATTTTCAGTTAAGAAAATTAATTATCAACAAAGAAACACAACAATATAGTTAAAAACTATTTGGATTGCAAATGTAAATTAATCTAGAAAAAGTACGAATGACATGATTCTACAATTTAAACTAAAGATATTTAGAGTTCAAAATGCATAACTTTTTTTATGTTAAATTTAACTAAATTGTTTTTCTTTAAATTGATTTTTCATTTTTAAATTAACAACGGAACAGAATATATTAATTGATTTCAAACTTCTGTCTTTTTCATCGGTTCAAAGTGTGTTTAAAATTTAATTAATCAAAATTGAACATTCCAAACCTAGAACAATTATTGAAATACCACGAGAGCTTTTTAAATCCCTTACAATCATCGAAAGCCTCGGAAATCTAGTAAAATCCTTTTAAAATCCCATGAAATCTTTCAAAATATCGCATGTAATCTTTAATATCCCTAAACATCCTTATAGGCCTTGGAAATTCCATAAAACTTTTAAATCTCTTATTGAAAATTCCTTAGAATCCTGTAAAGTACCATAATTTTTTTAAAACCTTCGAATTTTTATGAAATTAGTTGAGATTCATTAAAGCCTTAGAAAATTCTCTGGAATCTTTTTAAATATAGCCTAAGATCTTGAAAATCCTTTAACATCCTTTAAAATATTTGAAAATCTTTTTAAATCTTTCAAATCCATTGAAATCTCTCAATTCTGATGAATAAATTCTTTAAAATTTATTAAAATATTATGAAATTCATTGGAATTCCGAGAAATTGCATGCAATCTGATGATATTCCTTACAATTTCTGTAAATATTTGAAGTCGTATGAAATCCGTTGAGATCCTAGAAGAATATTTATTTAAATACTTTATTGAGAGCCTTTGAAATTCCTTAAAATACTGACTCTCAAGATAATAAGGAAAAAATAATATTTTTATTGTGTTAATTTCTTATCTTGAGCAATTTTAGACACCCTGACAATGTGTCGAAAATAGTTAATATAATTTGGCTGATTGATACTTAGAAACTTCATGTTATGAAAAGCTGAGTAGTTTCAGATCTACGTAGTTATATTCTAGAAGCACAGGTTTTCTTTTTTTATAAACATGCTGTAATATAAAATTGCACGTAAAAAAAATGTCTATCTCCAATACATCTGTAATTCTCAGAAACTTTACTGAGAAGAAAATATTTAAAAAAGAGCAAAAATACAAAATAAAGCGTTTGGGTAAGAAATATGTTGATCACACGATGTTCCTGAATCCTTTTTTTTCGAAAATGTTATTATACCATATTAGCAACTGCATGTGCAGATAACTAGTAATTTTGGGACATAAAGGCGGCGATCGAAGATTCATGAATGAAGCCGATCGAATGAAATCAGTCACGCGACAATAATATTATTCCAGTGTTCGAGTTACTCAGTTTGAAGGAAAGCAACTCAATGTTAGAGTTAGAGGACCGGTGTGTGTCATTCGCCTCTGAGATGTCGGTACATATTTGTCCAGCCTCGTAAATTGCTGGAGGCTATCACCATTCACTATCCGAGGGACGTTTTCGCGACTGACAGTTTAAACACTTTTATCTGCCGACTATAGTGGAACAGACTGTTTTCAAGGCATAAATAATTAAGACTCTGAATACCGAATTTATGTTCAACGTATTCAGCTCACAATGTATCGAACAGTATTCTCTTACACAATGTTTCCAGTCTCTCAAGAATATTTTACATTTTCTAATTCAAATAAGTTTCGGCTTCTCACTACAATTACGAGGGTATACCGAATGCACCACTGTATTTTTAATAGCTTACATACAATGCAGTAGGAAATTATCTATTCGGCTAGCGCGAGCGATACTAAAAATCACTGCTCACTTTTAAACGTCATTATTCGTAAAAAAAACTGGGAACGTTGTAGCAAAAATCTGCAATTTATACCACACAGTCTTTGAAGTTTTATCTACAATTCAAGTCAATAAAACTTAAAAAATCTTTATGGGTTCTCGAGATATGACTACAAATGTCCAAGCGTTTCTCTGTCAAGTTACAGTCGGCGATCTCCGCTGTCGGCCGCGAGAATGGTGATCGCCGAGAATTTCTCAGATTTTGTACCTGAACTTCAAGTCGTGTTGTGGCTCGGGAAACTTGTGGAATAAAACTAAAATTAATAGAGCGTAATGTTTGAAATCTTATCTTCAATTCAAGCCAATAAACCTTCAAACATCTTCCCGGGTTCCCAAGATATGACAAAAAATTTGCAAGCGTGTCTGCATCGAGTTTCAGTCTGGGATCACCGGCAGCGGTGTGCGGCCGGCAGCGGTGATCGCCGACTGAAACTTGACGCATACACGTTTATACGTTTTTAGTCATATCTCGGGAACCCATAACAATCTTTAAACTTTCATCAGCTCGAATAAAAGATGAGACTTTAAAGACTGTGTAGTAAAATTTTTAGATTTTTGCTACAATTTTCCTAGGTTGAATTTGAGGTACGAAATTCGATAAATTCTTGAATTTTTTTTAAACTTCCCACATGATCTTTAAATGGTCAAAATTATCTATATTAGTGGTTATTCCATGTGACATTTCATAAGCAAGTCTTTTACCTTTGGACGGTAATAAAAAATTCAATTTTCAATTTAAAAAAAAATTAGAATTTTCTTTCTAGCAATTGAGTTTCTGAAGTGATATTAAAAGATTTTGATGAAAGATGTGATTAGGTTTGGAGAAAATGGAGGGAGAATTTTTTTCGCTCGAGGCGCATGTTTTGTAACTTCGGACCGTGATAAAAATTAAGCTTTATTTAAAGAAAAATAAGAATTTGCGTTCTATCTATTGAGTTTCTGATCAGTTTGTTTATTTGGAACAAAAAATCAAATGCAGCAATACCTTGGAGGAGTTAGTAAAAAAACTATTTCAACTTGAAACAATGGAATTTCGAATAAATTTGAAAACGTCTAACCCAGAATTGTATAAATTGAAAGATATTGTAAAATGAATACAACAAGCTATATATAACGATTGCATTACTAATAAACTGAAATATAATTCACAGACATGGGCTGACAATAAAATACCATTACTACTCAAGCGCACGTGAATTAATATTTTTCAATTCAACCAAAATAGAATTCAAAATTGATTTTAAGAATAGCAACCTTTAAAAACTTCCCAAATTTATAACCCAATGAAGGAAGTTTCGTATATAATTTGCTATATTAAAAATATAAATATATAAACTTATATTTGGTAGCCCGTTTTTGTAATTGATTTGATCTCATTAGTATTCGTGGTGCGAGATTAAACACATTGCCGAAACTACTTTACACGTTTATATCTACGTAATGCTATTTAAATTTTGTCCTCCATATTAAGCAATTTTCACGCAGAATATGTATTACATTCAGCTTGAAATAAACATGTTATCGATTTCTCCTTGTTGCAGGGTATAGTTTCCGTCAGGTGTGTTATTCGAAACTTGTTGGGCGACATCTATATCCATCAATATACACATATGCATATATGTATTGCGGTCATTTACAACAAAATTGCGGCGATCGACTTGGTACTTAGTAAGAACTGATTAGAAAACAAAAAGATTTCGCAACGAGATTTAAACTCAAAGAATAGAATATCACAATGACAGAGAAATAGGGAGAAAATATACTGGCTAGTCAGTAGCTGAATTTGCAGCCAAGAAGATTAATTTTCTAACAAAAGACTAATTTTCAACAAAATACATGCATTTTTAACCAAATAGTTGAATTTTTAACTAAAAAGGATAAGTTTTCAACCAAAAATGGAATAGTTAAATTTTCAGTTAAAAAAATTATTTTTCAACAAAAAAGAACGTATTTTAAATCAGTTGAATTCAACGAGGAAATACAAATTTTTAACCAAGTAGTTCAACTTGCAACCAAACGTTATTATTATTAGTATTATTAAAATTAGTCTGGTTCATATATGTCAGGTTAGAACTGCGGTATAACCAAATCGTTAAATTTTCATGCAAACAGATGAATTTTTATTCCACCAAGAAGCTTAATGTTCCACCAAAAAAGAAGAATTTTCAACAAAATGGTAGGTTTTCGAAGCAAAAAAAAATCAGATCGACAAAACAGTTGAATTTTCAACTCAAAAATATGATTTAGCAACAGAAAAGTTGATTTTCTACCAAATAGTTAAATTTAAAAATAAAGACTTCAATTTTTAACCACATGCTGGAATTATCAACGAAAATACTTGTTTTTCCATAAAAATATTGATTTAAAAAAAAGTTACTTTTCAACCGAACAATTTAATTTTCTTTACCAAGCTATCGAATTTTCAAGCCAAAATGACGAATTTTCTCCAAGAAAGTAGAATTTTCAACTCAAAAATGTTAATTTCAAATAAAAAAGGTAATTTTTAAATAAATAGTTGAACTTTAAACTAAAAGCGATTCATTTAAAAAATGAAACAGTTAAATTTGCGTTTGAAAAATTAATTTTCAAACCACATAATCGAATTTTCAATAGAATAGTAAAGTTTTCAACCAGAAATGAATCTGTAATAAAAATATTAATTTTTAACAAATTAGTTCAAGTTTTGAACAAGTAGTTGATTTTTGGACAAAAAGCGATAACTTTTCAATAACATAGTTCGCATTTAAGCGAAAAAATGAGAAAAAGGGGAAAAGAGAGAAAGGGGAAAAATGATAAAAAGGGGATGTTTCTTGAAAACAGGGGAAAAATGAAGAATTATTTTAAAAAGTTGAAACCAGGGGAATAGGGAAAAGAGTGTGAAGTTTGAAATCATAATACATAAATAAATCGTTAAAATACAGATATGATATAGCTGAATTAAAAATGTTGGAACCCTAAATATGGCGCTAATGAAACATGATTGATGTTGACAATAATTGATTAACCAGTTTACCTTACAAATAAACAGATTATAAGGGTCTATCTGAAATTAAAATAAGTGGAATTATTAGCAGAACTAGTTTTTAAACTTTTCTAATTTTTTAAAACTTGGATTAAAATTTATATCTTTTTTCGTTTCTAATCAAAAACTTATACTTGAAGTTTCGATTTTGTATAAAATCTGAAACTAATAACGTCACGTAGCTAATTCGAAGATATGAAAATCCTTCAATCGAGGTTACAGTTGGTTGTTTCAAAAACAAAAATTACTTTATTTCACAAAATTCGCAAACTGTTCAAATTTATCAGCAGCAAATGTGCTGAACGTTAGCAAAGTTGGTAAAATTACTTCCAATGAGCCCATACCCCTGTTACCAACTAGTTTTTGGTTCGACCCTCCCCCCTCAAATTGGTAACATAGTTTATGGTCGGCCCCTTAGATCCGCTACTGGTTTTAAAGAGTTGTCGGCATACTCGAGACGATGCGAAAGAACAGAACACCGGACCACTTTACGCAAATACGCCTGTGCATCAGCACGCGCATGCGTAAACAGATTATGTGTGTACTTAGTCGTATGTACGTACATTACGACAGATATGTACTGTCGCGACGTGGCGTCTCAGATTTCCTATTACTTTTCTAAAAGCCAAGACCTCTTATTCTCAATTCACATTTCTTAATCGCAAATATTTTCTCTAATTAAAAACCCTAAGAATATTACCGTATATATATATATATAATGTTTGTTAAATACTCTGAACTTGGATGTAAATTAAAATCAGTCTTGTTCATATTTCTGAAAAATGTTAGAGGACAAAGTCTTGTATCCAGTGTATCTGAATATTATCAAAACCGCTGCAAAATGGTTTAGGCGCGTGTATTATATAGTGTATCTATAATTAAGGGCCCGGATCAAACAACCTTCTGTTGCCCAGAGTGGGGGGTAGGGGGGCTGAATACAACTTAAATTCAAGCGGTATAGTCCAGAAGCCAATCCCATTTCCTTCGGATCAACGAGGTCTAGTCACTTTCTCTCTTAATTCATATGTAATATGGCCTCTTAAATTCAAAAATCTTAGACACATCTCTAATAGGACCGAGTTACACCGGCGAGCCTGTAGTAGGCCGGATTACTATAAGCTAGCTTAAATGAGAGAGCCATATTCGCGTGGACGCAGAAGCCGCAGGGACTCCACGTGTGCGACAGAGAGCCACTGCCGAAAACGCTTTTGCGCCGACGTGAAACTGAGCCTATGAGCCTCCTTACACCGTACGCTAGTTGCAGGCTTAAACTGCCTAAGTGGGGATAAGAGTAGATGAGGCCTAAGTTTGGAACAAGCGTCCAGTTTCTGTCCCTCTTATGCGCCAAGGTTACGTCCCAGTTACGCTTATATTCACTCTGCCCCCACTTAAGCAGTTTAAGCCTGCGAATAGCGTACGATGTAAGGTGGTTCCCTTTCGTATTTAAACTAGCTCACTTTAGGCGCGCTTAATTTACGTCCTCTGTTGTAACCGGTTCATAGGACCGAGTTACACCGGCGAGCCTACAGTAGGCCGGCTTACCATAAGCTACCTTAAATGAGAGAGCCCAGATTCGCGTCGGCGCAGAAGCCGCAGAGAGCCACTACCGAAAACGCTTTTGCGCCGACGCGAAACTGAGCCACTCTCGTATTTAAGGTAGCTTACTTTACGCACGCTTAATTTACGTCCTCTGTTGTAACCGGGTTCATAGAGCCTCCTTACACCTTACGCTAGTTGCAGGATTAAACTGCTTAAGTTGGGATAAGCGTAGCTGAGGCCTAACTCTGGAGCATGAGAGGGAGTAGAGAGCAAGCGTCCAGTCTCTCTCCTTCTCATGCGCCAAGGTTACGTCTCAGTTACGCGTATCCCCACTCTTCCCCCACTTAAGCAGTTTAAGCCTGCGAATAGCGTACTGTGTAAGGAGGCTCATAGTAGTCTCTTCAGTCGTACAACTATGTACGAAGTCTGTCCGGAAAGTATCCGACCTTGTGGTGTACCAGAAGTAAGAGTTAATTCTAGTCAATGGCGATGATTTCCCTTTTAAAGCACTCCTCTTTGGAAGCCACAACCTTCTTCCAGCGATCATCCCACTTTCGGAAGCATTCCTTAAAGTCACTTCTCGGAATAGCTAACAGTTGCTTTGTCGCAAACTGTTTTATTTTCTCTATTTCTTGAAATCGTTTTCCTTCTATGGCATACTTCAATTTGGGAAACAGTCAGAAATCACAGGGAGTCAGGTCAGGACTGTATACGGACTGTCGAAGTTGTGTAAGGCCGTGTCTTATCAGAAATTGCTGAATAAGCTGCAATGAATCAGCAGGTGCTTTCCTGTGGTGAAGAAACTATTCGTCACTTTTCCCCAAATCTTGACTCAAAATTTCCGAAACAATAGTTTTTGGATTGTTGATTGCTTTTTTAGTAATGTTATATTTTGTATTAAGCAAGGATTCTCGGCGACTTTGTGCATTAATATCTAGCTTATCTACAGATTTGCATATAGATAATTGAAATTAACCTTTCCTTTTTTTTCAATGAATAGCACATGTGCGATTTATCCAAGAACGGTACTTTTCTTTTCAGAAACTTTCACTGAATATCTCGGTTCGCTTCAAATGCAGTGGTACAGTTTCTTCATCAGGACGGCTGAACTGATACCCAAAGGCTTTCAAGGCAGTATCAGTTTTAGGACTATTATGATCCTCCTCAAAAAAATAGATACCAATATCTCTTCAACGAATAAAAGTAGCAGAAATTAAATGGTAGGAATGAATTCCTAGTAATTTTCGACATTGTTGAGACTTTTTCCCGTCCTGCTATTACACGCAGAAACAGAGACCCATGTAGAAACCACCCCATTTGTCCCCATTTCAATTAGGGCAGTAGCTAGAATCTCATTAGAACAACTTGACTAGTATGTTCTAGTTAGGACCCTTTAAGGCACTGCTAAGATTCTTTATTCCTTATGACCAGAAAAAAACTATGTGCGTCTACTTAGGCCCTAATCTTGTATTTGAATCAGGCTTTAGTTGGTTCCTGATTTAGATAAAAGAACCAAAAAATTCTAGTCAGGCACTGGTCGGGCCTTAGTCAGC
>JAABKJ010010227.1:0-11020 GCA_011634705.1 Andricus grossulariae
GTAAATATCAGAAGAATCAAGATTCCATTAGATGTTTATATCCGTCGGTTAATTATTATTAGTGGCGAGCCTTTCTGCGCGTGAAGAGAATATCAAAACAGAAATTACAATTTATGAATTTAATTCACTCTTCCAGTAGGTGCCCCATACTTATACTGCCATTGTGTTATTTACCACATTCGCGGTCGATGTAATAATTGCCTTCGCTCGAGGGTTTTTTTCTTCGCGACTGGTGAATCAGCAATTATGTCAAAAAAAAATATGACAAGAAAGTAGTGAGAAAAAATGTCAATCACAAAAAATTTTTTATAAGTATAATACATGTATAATAGTATCGCATTTGAGTGAGATACGGTAAAAGTTACCGGATGGGGTAAATTGAAAGTTACGAGGAGCTTTTTACAAAACAGTTGAATTTTTAATCCAGTAATTACATTTAAAAAAAAAATAAGAATTTCCAACAAATCACATAAATTCTCAACCAAATAGTTGAATTTTTAAACTAAAAAGATCACTTTTTACGGAAAATGGAATAGTCGACTTTTTATTCAAAAACATTAATTTTGAGTGAAAATAACGAATTTTCTACAAAGCAGTTGAATTTTCAAGTCAAAAGGACGAATTTTCCACAGAAAAGATAAATTTTCAACAAAAAAGTTTAATTTTTCTACAAACAAATACAGTAGAGTCTCACCTATTTCCATCTCCCTTATTTCCTGTCGCCTCTATTTCCCGTCGACTGTACACGGTTATTTCCATTTGCGCAGTTCCAGCAACTCTCACCACTGTCCCAGTATATTCTCCTCCACGTCAGTGGCTGACCAATTAAAAAGAGGGCCGAAGAGCGGGAAGCCTTCAATTGAATATTTTAGTATGACGTCATGGAAATACGACTTTTACGAGGAAATATTCTAAACGTAAAAGTAAGTAATAAATGTACAAATAGTAATATTTCTCAAGTGTAGAATCTATTTTCTCAATCACGCTTCATACTTTTGTCGATTCACGACTTTTCAGTTTGACGAAATAAAATAAAATATCCTAAGTGTCAGGTTAGCGGTACTGTAACCTTAAATTTTGGACAGTTGCTTCTTGAAACAGAAAGATCTTCAACCGATAAAAAGATGAAGAAATAGAATTGCGCAAATGCATTCTATACTTGAAATATTACTATTCAGACCTTTATGACTTACCTTTACATTTAGGAGATTTTCTCCAAAAAGTCGTATGCAGTTCCAGTACCATGTACTACCCTTCCTAACAGCTAACATTTTCAGCTATCGACGTCATGCCCAAAAACTCACTATTACGCAAAATATTCGCGTCGTTTTTTGATTCCATAATATTGATTTTCAGTTGGAAAATTGTCGTACGCCAACAAAAACACTTCAAAGACACTTGAAAAACACTGATGCATGCATGCAGACTAACGGACCGCGACTTTTTCAACTGCACAATAAGCTGGATGCGCAATAAGCCGGATATCCACTCGCCTGAACCGTTTTAGGAATGCGCAGTTCTAGGAATGTCGGGTGTATTTATTTGTATTATTATTGATAGTATTTATTGATTTGAAATCGACCCGCGCTTTTCGGTTGAAAAAGTTGCGTACCGGTGGCGCATCGATACAAGAACGGGGCAGCCAATGAACGTCGCTTGATCCAAATGTCCTCTCCACTCGCGATAAGGGTGGGGCCCACTACAGCGTGGAAATAAAATAATCGTTTCGTTTCAAGGTCAGGGAAATAGGCGAGACTTCGCTGTAGTTCAACTTTGAACCACGTAGATATATTTTCAATCAAAAAACATGAATGATTAACAAAAAATATAACAGTCGATATTTCAACTAAAAAAGATTTTAAATAAAAAATACGCGTTTTCAAAAAACTAGATGAATTTTTAACTAAACAGTTGAATTTTCAAAAACAAAAATTAACTTTCAACCATGTAATTGAATTTTCCACCAAAAAGGTGAATTTTTAATCAAGAACATTAATTTTCTACCAAAATGACGAATTTTTAACAAAATACATGAATTTTCAACTAAGAAATATTTATTTTCTACCAAAAATATATTTTCAGTTAAAAAAGTGAATTTTTAGCAACAACAAAAATGAATTTTCAACAAAAAAAGAATGAATTTTCAACAAAATTGTTAAAATTTCCACCAAAGGTTCAACGAAAAATGAATTGTTGAAAAATATTATTACAGTTGAATGCAACCATAAAAGACGAATTTTTAACAAAATAGTTGAATCCTGAACCAAAAAAATTGCATTTTTAACCAAAGAACTGAAATTTCTACCAATAGAAGAATTTTTAAACATCTATTACACTTAGTCGAATTATTCCTAAAATTTTGAATCTTTCAGAATAAAAAACTTGCGTTAAAATCTTACACATTTTTTTCGAAATTTTCAGAAAGAAATGTTTTTTGTTTTCTTGAAACTTTTCAAAATTCTTGAAAAGCTTCGAAATTTATGTTAAAAATCTTCAAAAACCTACATTTTTTACAAGTTTTTGAAATGTATTCAAATTTTAAATTATTTCTGAATCTCCTTTAAACTTCTAAGCCTTCTAAATATCTTTTCAGATGATTAGAATTTTTCTTAAAATTTGATAGAAATTCTGAATAAACTTCTAAACTTTCGAAGTACCTTTTAAAATGATTCGTATTTTTCCTATTTTTTTTCTGCATGAAGAAAAAATTGTCTTAAAATCTTACGAATTCTATTTTGACAATTCTGAAAATCTTTTGTAATGTTTTTAAATATTCTTTCAAAATCAATTTTTCAAAATAAAAAATCATTAAAAATTTTCCCAGAAATCTTCAGAAAAGTTTTTTATCCGCCTGTAACCTTTCAGAATTCTTACGAAGCTTCTAAACTTTTTGTTCGAAATCTTCAAAAACCTACATTTTGTTTTAGATTTTTAAAACTCTTTAAAGTTTTCAATTATTTTTTAATCTTTAAAACTTCTGAATATCTTTTGAAATAACGCAGTTTATCTAAAAAATTGTAATCCTGTAAAATCAAAATATTGGCTTAAAATACTCCATATTCTTCTTTTCACATAATTCAAAATCTTCAAATCTTTAAATTAAACGTTTAAAATAAAAAATCTAAATCATTAAAAATTTTCCCACAAATCTTTTTGTTGGTATCGGTAATTTTTTTGTTACAGGTGCCGCAGTGAATACACTCTCAAATTAAGATATTCTACGTTTTTGTCGATGATTTCATTATGTTTATCTCTTTAAAATGGTGAAGAAGTTTACAAATTATATTGTGGTAGCAAAATGTTAAGAACAGAATTATTTCCCATTATTAGAAAATCATTTTAAATAAAATTGTTCTCTTTTATCAATAATGTTAGAAACGTTTAAAAATAAATTTTATCATACAACAGTCTATGCGAGATCTCGTGACTACAACTTTTTAAAAAAAGGATAAACATTCAAAGTTATTTGCCTTGTTATTACGATTGATAAAAAATATCATATTTCACACAAATTTTAATGTGATTCTCAATTCGAGTCTGTAATCCCGGTGTTATTTTATTTTCCGGGTTTCCCAGTTAGTAGACACCCTGTGAGTAGATAATTTCAAGATTGTGAAGAAAGCTCACCCGATCTGTGCATATGCGCACAACGTTGCTTAGTTCCTGTACGACTAGGTCCACACATTTAAGACTCGGCTCCTTGAGCCTATTTATTTGCTTCTTGACTATAGCTTCAAAGGCCATATCGGGAGTGAAGAGTCCAACCCTGATACCTGCGATGGATTAAATTAGACGATTATGAAATATGCCAAATGATGATGTGATAGAAAGTGAATTAAATAACAGAAATATAATTACCATGGATATTTCTAATAGCGAAAGCGATTTCTCGCCGGAGTTCCTTCTCGTCGAATTCCATCTTGACGATTTCGAATGGAAAACGCTCGTGGAATAACCGATTGATTTTGGCACCTCCACTAAGTTCCATGGTGTTGATCTGTGCTGAGCCGGAACCTTCGATAGTCCTCTCGAAATCCGATTGCAGTTGCTGTATCATCCTTGAACGATGAATCATTATTTTCTTAATATGCTAAAATACTTTGAAACATTATGGGTAGAGAGCCTTGGATTGAATTAATCGATGCACTATTAGGCCTTCAAAAATAAAACAGTCTACTTCACTCCAACATAGCTTGCAATTTAGTTTCTTATTTTAATAAAAACTAAAAAATGACCTTGGGTAAATGTTGATATTGAAACTACTCGATGAAAATGGATCGTTAAAGCAAAGTTCTTGTTAGTCACTCCAACAAATCCACACAAATATTCATTTTACTTCAATTAGTTGACAATCTGACCACAAATAACATTGACCACAAATGACATTGACCATAAATGACATTGACCACAAATTGGAGAATGAGGACTGCAATACAAAAATCCGGGGTTGCTACAGAAGTCCGGTTTCAAAATTTCCTGACTTCCAGATTTCCCCGGTCTATTTTTAAAAAAATTCCAGGAAAACTTTTTTGAAAATCCAATCAAACCTATGGAATTTCAACAAATCCTGAAACTAATTTACTAATAATTTCTTGTGCAATTATTAATCAATAAAAACCTTGGTGGAAAAAATGTTTACGACAAACTACAACGTTCTATGAAAACGTCGTTTTTAAAGATAATTGTAGAAAATGATAGATTTCGTAATAGTTTGGAATAGAAAACTAAAAATTTGTTTGAAAAATCCAAATTTTAAACAAATATGTATGAAGTGTAATTTTTCGTAAAAAATTTTCCCAGAGTATATTTGAAGGGTGGCAGCAGTACAGACCAACAAAACCCACAAAAATCGGAATTTTTCAGGAGAACAAAAAAAAAATTTCTAAAACCGAAATCACCATTTAAAGATAAGACAGAAGTCCACTTCCGCTGAGCCCACAAAAATTTGATTAGAAACAGTCATTCATTTTTGAAGAAATAGATGCATCAGCTGACAATCTCAAAGTGATACTAACCACAAACTTCCAAGATATTAAGGTTTTAAAAATTGTTTTTTGGCAAAGATTGAAAATAAAATTATCCATGTTTTACAAAAATAAAAACTTTCTCCCGAGATATGGGGAAGCTAAATAAGAATAAAAAATATGTGATACAAAAAAATTACACTGTTCCGAGAAAACCCCAAATTTACGAAAGTCCGGAGTTCGCACTTAAATTGAAATATTGATATTGCGGGGTTTCCAAAATAAATATTATGCGAGTTATTTCTCAAACGGATAAAGTTCTCAACTGATAAGCATTTGAAGGACAGAAGCCCAACAAATTCCAAGTTCTCCAGGATCAACCATAGATTATAGTAAGATTCAGGTTCACAATAAGTATTTTTCTTCAAAGGTGGAGAATAATTGGTCCACGCCTAAGAAGAAAAGCGCGTCAAAACAGGTCAATTTCGTTTCACAAAAGGGTCAATGTTTATTTTATTTGCTATTAACTAAATTATAGTTGAGTAAATAGAAAAACAACAAATAGGAAAATAGGCTCTGCTATAAAACTAGGAATTTAGATGATTAGCTCGTTAGGACGTAACACTAAACGTAAGAAAAAAATTACTACTCTAAAATAACGCTAAAATTTAAATAAAAAAATCTTATTACTATATTAAAAAACGAGAATTCTTTAAAAAATCCTTTCAACACGTGTATTTGATTTTTTTAATTTGTTATGCAATAAACCCAATTTTGGAAAAATGTTGGTTATCTAGTTCTTTGCTGCCACCCTTCAATTGTAAATCTCTATTTGATAGTATTCTCTGCTAGTTAAAACTCAACATGCAGGGAATACGCAATTAGTTATAAAATTCTGTAAGGAGTGCAGAGTACCTACAGTAAGAATTGAATACATCTGAAAAACAAAAGAAAAAATTGTCTAAAATTTCAGGACCCTCCACCCATGAAAGAAGTAATCTAATCTGGAAAAGATCTTTCAGTCATGCTGAAGTAGATCTTGCCCTTAAAATTAAATATAAAGTGACTTAAAATTAATCAATTAAGATGAATCACTGAGAATTATTGACACATATGAGACAAAGACATAAATCAAATCTAACAGATATTTATTGCCTCCTATATTGAATCAAAATTAACTTACTGCAGCATAGCTTTTGTTTTGATAGAAGGATCATCTGGCCTGAAGTGTTTGTACTGTTCCACGTCTTTTTCAAGCGTAAGCATCTGCTTTTGCAATCTATCTCGCAAAGCGGGTAACGTGTCTCTAATGTGATTAGTTAATTGTTGATTAAGAACTCGCTGTAAGTAAGGAGTTCCTAATCTGTCTGCTAAGTGTCGATACGAAGGATGACTGAAAAAAATAATAATATGAAGCTATTAAACCTTAATTAAGACTGAAAATTCATCAAGTAGTTTAGGTCTGAATATCTCCTTACCTGAGGAAGAACTTTCGTTCAGCCGCCATAGCAGCTTTGATGTCTTTGCGACCCTCAATGTCCTTTTGACTTCTGTTTACTACTCCTATGTATCCTCTGCGCAGAGGAAGTAATTTATTCTCTAAAATGTCCCGTGCGTCGGTTCCTTCGTCCATAAGATCCAGCTTAGTGATGACACCGATCGTACGCACACCTGAAAGTCAAAGACTTTACTTTTTTATACTAAATATAAATTTAGACAAGACTAAAATTTCGCAAATAACCCAAGCAGATTAAATATGTATCTCATAGACTCAAAATATGAAAGGAAAAAATGGTTTCACCTTGTGGGTCAACCTCCTTGGCAAGTTTAAGGGCATCACTGTTTGCTAAGTCAGTATTAGCTGGGGTGACTGCCAATATTAGACAGTTATCACGCTTGGTAAACTGAAATATCATTCCTTTGATTTGTGCTTCAATATCCACCGGTTGATCTCCGATTGGCACTTTTGTCAGACCAGGCAAGTCAATGAGAGTCAAGTTGAGTACTAGAAGTTAAAAATCAATTATTGGTTTTGAAATCAGTGTTTGTAAAGACATACGAATTAAATCAATTTGCCAGTCTCACCATTAGGAGAATGTACTCTCAAATTAATGGGTATATTAGAAATTCCTTTGTTGCTGCCAGTAATTCTGTCCGTTTCTGCTTCAATCTCTTTCCGGACTTCATCGAAATCGGTAAATTTCTTCCCTTTACAATGCAGAAACTCGGCATGTTCTGGAAAAAAAACAGTCCATAAATATTGCATTTAAAAAAAAACAGGACCTTCTTATTTGCTCAGTTAAAACCGAAGCATAATCCTAAATTAAATATTCAATTCAATCAGAATTTGTTTGTGAAAAGCAAAAAACTGAACAGCTCTTGACTATTATTGATTTTAAAAGCTACAATTACACCGGTACCTTTGAAAATTTCAAAAAAATGCTCTGACTTTTACGCCTTACTTTTAAAAATCCCTCATTTTTGCCTGACTTCTAGGCTTTACGTGACTTATGATTTCCTAAAAAAAACTATTGCTGGTCGATCATGTCTTAGGATCGCTGCAAAATCCCAATTTTAAAATCTCCTGACCAATTTTCCATTCTCTCCGACCGTTCTAAATTTTTCTTTTAGGTATAAAAATAACCTTATACCTAGAAGATCAATAATGTTAATGCAAAAGAAAAGTTTGTTTCTAAATATACATTAAACGCTTTTAGTAACAACGCTAAATTATAATATTATAAGGGGTCATTCACAAATTACGAATACATAAATTTGATAGTTAAAACAATTAACTTTCAACCAAAAAAAAGGAATTTTCATGAAAATAGTTACATTTTCAACCTATGTGAATAATCTTCAATTGAAGAAAATAATTCTCAACGAAAAGTGTAATAGTTGATACTGCCACCAAAAAATATTTGTATTTTCAATCAAAACAGTTGAATTAAACCAAAAAATAAGAATTTTCTACAAATTAGATGAATCTTCAACCAAAACAGACTAATTTTCAAAACAAAAATAGGAATTTGAAGCACGAGTTGAATTTTCAACAGAGAAAGATTTTTCAGTCAATAAAGAGAAAAAAATCTCATCCAAAATGTTGAGTTTTCAAGCCAAAAAGATGAATTTCCTGCAAAAAAGTTGAGTTTTCAAACAAAAAATAGGAATTTTAAACAAAAAAGTTGAATTTGCAACCCCAAAAAGACCATTTATCAACAAAATAAATGAATTTTCAATTTAAAAAAATATTTTAAAACAAAAATGGAATAGTTACATTTTCAACCAAAAGAAATGAAGTTTTAACAAAAATTGATGAATTTATAACATAATACATACATTTTTAACTAGAAAAGATCAACTTATAATCAAAAATAGAAGTTAAATTTTTAGTTAAAAAAAAATGTCAACTAAAAAAACAAATGTTCAACAAAATACTCAAATTTTCAAAGTAATAGTTAAATTTTTAACAAAAAAACAGATGAATTTTCAACCAAGAAAATTAAATTTCTATCAAAAAAGATCAATTTTCCACAAAAAATTGAATAGTTCAATCTTGAATTAAAGATGTGAAGTTATAACTAAATTGATAAATCTTCAAATAAATAGTTGAATTACCAACCCAAAAGATGAAATTTTTTACCAAAAAGACCAATTTCCAGCAAAAAAGTTGATTTTTCAACTAAAAAACACGAGTTTTCAACAACAACAAAAAATTTCAATAAAAAAAATAGATTTTAAGCAAAAATAGAATAGTTACATTTTCAGTTAAAAAAAATTAATTTTCAACTAAAAAAGAACGAAATTTCAACAAAATAGTTCAATTTTCAAACAAAGTAATTAATTTTTAACCAAAAAGATGAAGTTTCACCTAATGAGATTAATTTTCTACTAAAAGGACGAATTTTCAACAAATTAGTTGAATTTTCACCCAAAACAGATATATTTTAAAATTAAAATAGAATACCTCAATTTTCAGTAAAAAAAATATATATATATTTTTCAACCATATACGAGTAAAATAAATTTTCAGCGAAATAGCTACATTTTCAACCAAACTGATGATTTTTCAACCAAGAAGATTAAATTTCTATAAAAAAAGATCAATTTTCGACAACAAATAGAATAGTTAAATTTTTAGTTGAAAAAAATAATTTTTAATTTAAAAAACAATTTTTGAATCAAATGATAAATTTTCAATTGAGAACATTAATTTTCTAGCAAAAAGATTAATTGCTAACAACACAAATGAATTTTCAACAAAATAAATTAATTTTAAACTCCAAAGATGTATTAGCCACCCAGAAGATTAATATTCTAGCACGAAAGACGAATTTTCAACGGAAGAAGATAAATTTTCAACCAAACATGGAAAAGTTAAATTTTCAGTAAAAAAATTAATTTTTAACCAAATAATGAACTTTCAACAAAGTGCTTTTGATTTCAACTAAGTAAATGAATTTTCAACAAAAAAAGATGTAATTTCTATCAAAATAGATGAATTTTGAAACCAAATAGACAATTTTTCAATAAAACATTTGAATTCTTCAGCTAAAAAGAATGACTTTTCAACGAAATTATGGAATTTTCAACAAAATAATCAAATTAACTTCAACTTCAGTTTATCCTAAATTTCCCTTGACTTTCCCTGACCAGCTTTAAATTCCCTGACTTTCTGGAATTCCCTGACCTGTAGCAACCCTGTATCTATATCAATTTAAAATAAGAGTTCACATCCCGAAGCAACATTTCTGTTCCAATCGTGGTGTCAATGCACCCAATTTCCTACTTATTATCATGTAAAACTCACAGGAAGCTTGATAACTAAAACGAGCGTCAGTGGAGAAGGTATACATTGATTCAAGCAAATTATGTACTTCACGCGTTCTTATGCATTCGGAGACATTATTTTCGGAAGGATAATTTAAACCAAAATCTTCGTACAAGAATGCATTCAATTGAATAATAAATTGATTATACCATAAATGCACATTTTAAAACGAATTCCTAAAGTATCAATTTCTATATGGTAGAAAACCAGTAATTTTTAAATTACTAGTGATAGGATCGTTTTCCAATGAGCAGGAAATAAATTCCTCGTGAAATTGAAGGGCATGGGTTAATAGCAGCAATAGCAAGTGCAGCATGCTGATAAAATATTTGATTCGCTGACAGGTCAATGGGTTAACAGTTTTCATTATGCATCGTGTTAGTGCTTCAATGGCGCAACATCGTGTCACTTACCTGATGCACTTTGTGGGATTCCAGGAAAAACTAGTTGCTGAACAACCATTTAACTAGTTTCGATTTAACCCATTAACCTGTGCCTCTTTCAAGACAAGGAAATTAACTTATGTCGATCAAAATTTGTAATTTTCTCGCTCAATTAAAAGATAAGTTCTTGAAAATGTAAACATGGCCTCCAGTGGGAACCAGATTTGAACTTCTATAACTTTTTCATGATTTTACTCCTGAGTTTCTTATGGTGGATGTTAAAATCCAAGAAACAAATTCCCGATCATTAAAATTAAAAATTTAAGCTTTAAAAGCTATAGATTTTGTAATTTTAAACAATCAAAGCTAAACTGGAAATTAAAGCAGTCAAAGTGAAACTTTTCTGAATTCCAAACATTTAAAATAAAAACTTGAAACATTTAAAATTAAGCAATTTTATGTTCAAACGTGCAATAACGTATACGTCTAAAACTGAAGATTTTCAACTGCTATTCAAAAAACATTCAAAATTACATTATTTTAAATTAAAAACATTGAAAATTAAGCAATTTTAGGTTCAGACGTTCAATGACGTATATGTCTAAAATTGATCCTAGAGTAGAATTATTTTGTTTTAAATTGGTTACAATTAATTATTGTCAAGTTGTGGTTTATACTTTTCAAAATTGAATAATGTTGCAATTTTACCTAAGGGGCGATCCATAAACTACGTTACCAGTTTTAGACAGTGGGGGGGGGGGGCAAAATAACAGTTGGTAATTGGGGGGGGGGCCCGGGGGGGGAACGTTACAAACTCGGTTTTCAAGGAACTTTCACTTTTT
>JAABKJ010010228.1:0-11020 GCA_011634705.1 Andricus grossulariae
GTTCCTACTTTCATTCCCCTGCTTGCGCTTACGGAACTTCACCTCTCATCTTTCACCTCTCCACTATCTTCTCTCACTACTCTCACCTCTCCTCTCTCACCTCTCCACTCATCTCTTTTAAGACCTACCCTACTTTCCTTGTTTACTTTCATTTCTCTGCTCGCGCTTACCGTACTTCACCTCTCCTCTACCACTTCTCCTCTCTCCTCTCTCACCTCTCCCTTCATCTTCATTAAACCCATCTCTACTTTCCTATTCCTACTTTCATTCCTCTCCTCGCGCCCACCGTACTTCACCTCTCCTCTCTTACCTCTCTTCTCCCCTCTCTCACCTCTCCATTCATCTCTCTTGAGCCCTCCCCTATTTTCCTGTTCCTACTTTAATTCTTCTCCTCGCGCTTACCGTGCTTCACCTCCCCTCTGCCTTTTCAACCCCTGGTTCTCCTTCCCACCCCTTTTCTGCTTCCACTCCCCTAGTAAGACTGATTCAATCTTCTTTGCTGCAAGTTGAAAGATAGAAAGAGAGAGAAATGGTCTATCTTCAGTGTTTAGATAATTTAATCTGACTACGCCCATTACGTTGATCCGCCCATCCACGTTATTAACTGCGCCAACTTCGATGGGAAATGTCCACTTACACTGCTCATTCTAGGAACATTCTTTAGCACATTCGATCCTTAGCCAGATCAGTTTTGTAGTCTTTGCATCTCTCTCCTCCTATCTTATGCTCTCCTGTCTTGTCGGATCCTATTTTATCACCACCTCCCCTCAATACTCCCCAACAATACTTGTTCTACTTTCCATATTATTCCATCTCCTCCTCTCCCACACCATCCTTCTCCCATAATCTCTACTCTCATACTCCCTTCTCCCACTTTCCGTCTTCTACCTTTCCTACTCACCCTCTCCCCGCTAGCCCTGCTCTTCTCTTCTTGCTGCAAGCAAGAAGAGATCAAGGATTAGAAATCTATCTTTGATGATTGGACGATTTTGTGTAAATACGTCCATTATATTGACACGCCTATCCACACGACTAACCACGCCTACTCTTATCAGAAGTGCCCATTCTTTTTGGTCACGTCTCTAGATTCCTTGACCACGCCTGCTTTTATTTAACTCTTAGCCAGATCAATTTCAAGTGACATCTTTTTGACAGGGAAAGCCAATTTTAGCTCAATCGTTCCGAAAAAAATAGTCAACGTAGATGCCATGATCCTAAAAAATAAGGACTCGTAACTTACAAAGACGTTAATTAGGTTGTTCAAATCTCCACCCTCTCATATCACTCTCCTCTCTCTTCTCTCCTGTCCTATCTTATCATGTCCTATCTTATCCTGTCCTATTTTATCCTGTCCTATCTTATCATGTCCTATCTCATCCTCTCCTATCATATCCTTTTCTATGTTATTCGATTCTATCTTATCACCTCCTTTTTTCGCTTCCCTTCTCCAAACGTATTAGAGTACTTATCAAACCTACACATACTTATCCCCCCAATGGACCCTATCCTACTCAACTCTCTTGATCCCCCTCAGTTATCTTTCCTGATCTTGCTTCCCTCTCCCACTCCTCATCTACTCACACTACCCTCCTCACGCTTCCCATACTTGACCTATCCTCTCCTACCTCTTCTCATACTCCCATCACATCCCCTACTTCCCTTCCTCTTCCATCACTTCCTACTCCCCACCTTCAATTCCCCTCCCGGGAACATTTACGGCAAGAATAATCTATTTTCACTGCTTAGAAAATATATCCTCATCAGGACCATTCCACTACCACACCTACTTTCATCCGACACGCACAATTTAATTGGAAATACTCACTTTTATTACTAACGCCACTAGCTACATCCTTTATCACATTGAATTCTCAGCCACACCCCATTTCAAGTCACGCTTTTTTAAAAGAGATGGATTTGTTAACGAATTTCTATCCTTTTAATTGAAACTTTTTGAAAGTTTGCAGTTTTGATCAGGGTTTGGTCCGTCCGTTCGTCGGACCGTCGTTATTTTTTCAAGGAGGGGAAGTGAGGCGAAATGATGAAAGGGAAAGTAGGGAAGGTGAGAAGAAATTATGGGAGGGAAGTAGGGGAATTAAGGAGAAATGATGGGATGGGAAGTGGGGGACATTAGGAGAGGGAAGGTTAAGGAAGTGAGGAGAAATGAGGGAAAAGGAGTTAAGGGAAGAAGGAAGTGAGGCAAAATGAGGGGAGGGGAAGTAATTGAAATCTTTAAAATCCGTGGGAATTTTTAAGCATCTCTTGAAATCCTTCACAATAATCGGAAATTTTTTGAAATTTAGTTAAATCTTTTAAAATCTTATGAACTTCTCTCAAATCCGTGAATATACTTTAATTTCTTTTAAGACATCTTAAAATCCGTTAAAATGTTTTGAAATTTTTCCAAATCTTTTCCAATCCCCTGAATTCTTTTCAAATCTTTGTAAATCACTTCAAATCTCTTTAAATCCCTTTAAATATCCCAAATCCCCTTAAAATCCTGCAACTTATTTTTAAATTATATCATTTTCAGCAATTTTTTAAAATAATAATTTTACTATCTTGGAACTTGAATTTCTTCTCTAATTTTTTTGAAATACTGCAAAAGTAAAAGAATTACCTTTAAATCATCTAGATTCTTCCTTGAAAATTTTGGAAATCTTGTTAAATATTCTTTTAAAATTGATTTTTGAAAAAAATGTATTGTTTGCTTTTCTAGGAATTTTGATATAAATTTTTTATATATTGAAGCCTTTTCAAAATGCTTGAAAAGCTAATAAATTTTTTGTTCGACATCTTCGAAAATCTACTTTGTGTTTTAAATGTTTTGAAATCTTTTCACGTTTTAAATTAATTTGGAATCTTTTAAAAACTTCCAATAATATTTTAAACTTACTCGATTATTTTTTCAATTATTGATTATTTCATTATCATTTATTATTTGAAAAAAATTGTTCAAATCTTTCAAGTATTCTTTTGAAATTAATTATTCAAAATAAAATATCATTTAAAATTTTCCCAGCAAACTTGAGAAATTTGTTTTCTGCAAACTATTGCATTTTTTGTTTAATTTTTGAATTAATTAATTAATTATTTGGAATAATTTTTTCATTTCAAATTTAACTATATCATGTTTGTTTTAAAATCAATCTTCTTCAGATTGAAATTCATCTATTTTTTTAAATTTTTTGTTATTTTGTTGATTCTTTGTCCTTTGTGGTATATTAAAAGTTATTCTTTTTTGGTAGAAAATTAGTTTTTTTTTTCTAAATTGCAAATTAATTTTTATTTCGGTTAAAAATTAGTTTTTCATTGAAAATTGGTTTTCAAACTAAAAGTTTAACTACATTTTCTCCCAAAAATGTTTGTTTTCTTATAGGTATTTAATCTTTTTAGCAGAAAATTTATTTGTTTTGTTGTGAATATAACTATTTCGTTGAAAATTTATTTTACTTGCTCAATAACTTTTTTATCTAAGTAAAATTTAAACTATTTCATTTTTTGTTGACAGCTTTTTTTTTTAAATTACCTATTTTATCGAAAATATCTCTTTTTTTGCAGCAATATAACATTTGGGGTTTAAAATTTCATCAAAAATTAAAATATTTGGTTAAAAATTCATGTATTTTCTTAAAAATTATTCCTTTCTGGTAGAAAATTAGTGTTTTTATTGGAAATTAATTTTTTTAACTAAATATTTAACTGTTCCATTCTTTGTCGAAATTCTCATTTGATAGAACTTTCATGTGTTTGATTAAAAATTAAAATATTCCGTTGAAAATTTATTATATTTTGGTGAAAACCTATTTCTCAAACTTAAAATGAAACCATTCTATAAGTACTATATAGGTTGAAAATTCGATTGAAAATTAAAATATTTGTTTGAAAATTCATATATTTTGTTAAAAATTATTCCTCTTTGATAGAAAATAATTCTTCTTGGTTCAAATTTCAGTTGTTTGGCTGAAAATTAATTGTGTTTCTTATTATTGAAAATTAATTTTTAAAACTAAAAATTTAACTGGATTTTTGGTCGAAAATTTTTTTTATACATTTAATATTTTTTGGTAAAAAATTGATTCGTTCGGTTGAATATTTAACCATTTCGTTAAAAATTTATTTCATTGGGTTACAAGCTTATTTCTCTAACTTAAATTTAACGTGTTCTATTTTTTGTTAAAAATTAATTTTTCGTTGTTAAAAATTTGCCTATTTTTGGTTTCTATTTTGAAAATTCATGTATTTTTCTTAAATTATTCTTTTTGGAGAGAAAATTAATCCTTTTTGTAAAAATTTATTTTTTTGGTTAAAAATTAATTTTTTATGGAAAATTAATTTTTTAACTAAAAAGTTAACCATTCAATTTTTTGTAGAATTTTTTTCGATAGACATTTAGTCTTTCAGAGTAAATATTTATCTATTTAATTGAAAATTTTACTGTTTCGTCGAAATTTTATTTCATTTGATTAGAAATTTATTTCTCCAACTTAAAATTAAACTATATAACTTTTTGTTGAAAATGTATCTTTTTAGTTGGAAGTTTATCTGTTTTGTTAGAAAGTTGTCTTGTTTTGGTAGCCTCATAACCTTTGTGGTTGAAAATTTAACTATTTGATCAAAAAATTATTTTTTCGTTCATAAATGCATCATTTTCATGAAAAGTTCATTTCTTTAATTGAAAATTAAACAAATTTTGTTGAAAACTTTTCATTTTTAATCAAAAATTCAATTATTGTGACAGAAAATGTATATTTTTGGGTTGCAAATCAAACTTTTTTTTTAAATTCGTTTTATGTCTTGAAAGTTCAACATTTTGGATAAGTTTTTTTTCTTTATTGGTTGAAAAATCTTTCTTGGTTGAAAATTCAACTCTTCTGTTGAAAATTCGTATTTTTTGGCTTAATTCAACATTTTTTATTAAACATTAATTTTTTTGGTGGAAATATCAACTATTGCTCTTTATCTTAGATTTAATTTTTTTCTATCAAAGATTCATCAGTTTAGTTGAAAATTTAACTATTTTGTTGAAAATTCTCTCTTTCTTGGTTGAAAATTAATTATTTCGACTGAAAATGTAATAATAAAATTTTCAATTGATAAATTTTAATCGACTGAAATTCAATCCGTCATTGAGGAAAAGCGAAAACAATGCTTTCGAGATTTTCGTGAGACACCTATTTTTTATAAAAAGTTTTTAATAAAAACTTGTTTGAAAAAAAAAATTTTAATCATTTTTTTTTATTGCAACCGTAAAAGAAATTTGATCCCTAGGGGGAAGTCTTCATCCAGAATCGTGCAAATTTAAAAAAGGGTTGTACGAATGAAGATGAGCGAGAAGAGGAAGGAAGTTGATGCCGAGGGTGAAAGAGATGGTGGTTGCAAGAAGAGGTATGCACTTGATGAGGGTGTGAATAAGTGTGTCTCAAGTGCCTCAAGTGGCTACGATATCATTTCATGTGTACCTCGTGAAAAATTAATCTCTCCCACTTGCGCAGACATGTTTCAATGAGGCCTTGCCACCTTGACAAATCTCGCATGGTAACAAATTTTCCAAAATTGGCTTCCAGTTATTCGAAGTAACTAGTTTCTTTCAACTAGTTACTTTTTTAATGTGAAAATTCTGTTGGAACATTAGTAAATTGTCGCTGGGATAGGAGCGAATTGAAAAAACACGATCGTACGATTATATGCCCATACGACTATACGACCATACGACTGTACGACCGTACGACCAGCTGGAGAAAAGTAGGAAAATTATAACTTTTCTCAACCCTGAAATTTACAATTTTTCAGAATCTATAGAAACACTTTCAAAAAGAAAAAAAAACAGTCATTTTAAAGCTGAATTATAAAGAATACCCAAAGTTTTATCAATAATTAATAATAAAATATAATAAATAAAACAACATTTTCATTTTCAAATTAAATTGAAGGAGCTTATATTATTTTACAACTACGAGATTTTTTTGGTTGGAAATCCAACAATTTTGATAAAAAGTTATCCTTTTTGGTTAAAAATTCAACTGTTTTGTTAGAAAAGTTTTTAAAAAAATACGTCTTTTTGGATTGAAAATTGAACAATTTTTTTGTTGAAAATATATCTTTTTTATTGAAAAATTCATCTGTTTTACTAGAATTTATTTTGTTAAGAAATTTGTTGAATTTTTTTTTTTGTTTGAATGAACGTTTATTTCTTTATTTGAAATTCAGCTACATTGTTGAAAATTAATCTTTTTGCTGAAATTTCATATTTTTTTATTGGAAATTCCATTTTTGTACAAAAATTCTTTTTTTTGGCTTGAAAGTACATTTTTTGTCGAGAATTAATATTTTTTCGTGCAAATGTTACTACTTGCTTAAAAGTTGAACTCCTCTGTTAAAAATTCATTTAAAAAATTAAAAATTCATCATTTTAGTTGAAAATTCCTTTTTTTTCAAACATAATTCAAAATCTGAAAGTATTTCCAAAAATTTTGAACAAAATGATTTTCTAAAATTTCGGAAAAGAATATAAAAGTTTTAAAGTACTTTAGAAAAAATTTGAGTAAGTTCAGGAGAAAGTTAGAAGTTTTGAAAAGATTAAAAATTATTAAAAACTTGTGAAGATTTCATAAAATTTAGAGCAAAATGTAGATTTCTGAAATTTTCGAACAAAAAATTAAGATATAGTTTTTAATTTCTTTGGTGTGAGCGTTTGATTTTTAATCAAACAGTTGTATTTCAAATGAAAAACATTACTTTCTAACAAAATTGATAAATTATAAGCCAAAAAGATGAATTAAGTGCAGAATACATTAATTTTTAATTTGAAAATATCAATATTGCATATATCACCCCCATAAGTGTTTTATAGGGTCCCAAAAAACCCCATAAGCGAAAAAATGAGTTTTGCGTGTTTATGGCGCTAATAATAATTTTTTTACGGTTTCTTTAATGCAAATTGTTTCTGATAAATAAAACACTACTTTATACTGATAATTAGATGTTTGTCTTGTTTGTTTAAACAATTTATTATTGTTTTTAGCAATTTTCTCTTAGAATGAAAATAGAAAGTCGCGTTTTTTTTTTAATTTTCCACTTTTTATCCAATTTTTAATTAGAGAGATGTAATGGTTCATTATTGTTAACGAAAATTATTGTTTAAACAATTTATAATTGTCAATACTATCTTTGAAAAATTCTAGAAATTGCGGTTTTTTCTAAAATTGTAAACTTTTTGTTCACTTTTCACTTGGAGTGAGTTAATATTTAATTTAACATAGCAAAAATATTTGTTTGAACAAATAATTATTGTCTATAGTTATCTTCTTCTATAATAATACTAGATAGTTGTGGTTTTTATCTGAATTTTTTAATTTTGTCCATTTTTCAATTAAAGTGAAGTAATCATTAATGTTAGTTAACAAAAATAATTGTTCAAACAGACCATTATTATTTTTAATAATATTCTATTTACTTAATGGTAAAAAGTTGCGGTTTCTTCCAAAATTATTTACAATTTGTCTATTTTTTACTTGGAGTGACATAATGATTATTTAGGTTCAGCCAAAAATAATTGTTCAAACAAAATATAATTGTTCATAACTAAGCTAGAAAGTTGCGGTTTCTTCTGAAATATTTGGCTTTGCTTTGCCTTTTTAGTTATGAACAAATGATAAATAAACATTAAAGAAAAACCTATTTTGAACCATCTCTCTTGTGTGAAAAAGCTTTTTTGTTTGAATTTACTTTTTTAAACATTGGTAAAAGAGCAAAAATAATTTACTTAAGAAAGAAAAATACTATTTGAAAATTGGTTCTTGTTGACATTCACTTATTATTTGTTCATAACTAAAAAGTCAAATAAAAACTAAAGGTTCTAGAAAAAACTCAACTTTCTAGCATTACTCAAGAGAAAATAGTTATAAACAATAATCAGTTGTTCGAATAAGCATGTTTGTTATCTTGAAATAATTATTAACTAACTAAGTGAAAAGTTGACAAAAATTTTAAGAGTTGAAAAAACCGCAAATTTTTAGTTATCATCTAAAAGAAGATAGTTATAAACAATTATCAATTGTTTAAACAACTATGTTTGTCATCTTTCATTATTTATTACTTCACTTAGTAAAAAGTGAGTACAAATTTAATAATTTCAGAAGAAACCGCAACTATATTGCATTACTAAAGAAGAAGATAGTTATAAACAATAATAGTTTGGTTAAATAACCATTTTTACTCAATTCAATTATTTATTAACTCGCCCAATGTAAAACGTAGACAAATAGTTGCAAATTTCAGAAATAACTGCAACTTTCTAGCATTATTCACATTGAATATCAATAATAATGATAATGAATTGTTTAAACAAATAATTTTGCTAACCTTAATTTATTATTCAACTCACTCCAAGTGAAAGGTGAAAAACAAGTTGAAAATTTCAGAAAGATTGCAATTTTCTAGCATTATTTTTAGAAAGTATTATTAACAGTAATAATGAATTGTTTAAAAAATTATGTTTGTTAACATTAATGAGCCTTATCTTACCTCTATTTAGTCGGGAATTGGACAAACAGTGGGAAATTTCTGAAAAAACCGCGAGATTCTATCTCCATTCTAAGAGAAAATTGCTAAGAATAATAATAAATTGTTTAGACAATTTATTTGAACATCTAATTATCAGTTTAAAGTAGTATTTCATGTATTAGAAATAATTCGCATTAACGACCTTAAGACCGTATGACTGTACGACCGTACGACCGTACGACTGAACGACCTATGACTGTACGACCGAATGACTGTACGAATGTACGACCGAATGACTGTACGACTGTACGGCCAAATGCCTGTACGACCTATGAATGTACGACCTATGAACGAACAACCTATGACTGTACGATCTATGACTGTACGACCTAACACTGTACGACTGTACGACCGAATGACTGTACGACTGTACGACCGAATGCCTGTACGACCTATGACTGTACGACCTATGACTGTATGACCTATGACTGTACGACCTAACACTGTACGACTGTACAATCGAATGACTGTACGACTGTACGCCCGTACGACTGTACGACTGTACGACCGAATGCCTGTACGGCCTATGACTGTACGACCGTACGACCATACGACTGTACGATCTGGAAACGGGCAAAGCCCTACTGGGAGTGTACCCACGGTGAACCGGAAACAGGTGCTCACCGTTTCAAAATGCGTTGCAATTAAAAAAAAGACCGTTTTTCGAAAAATGCTCTAGTCATGCACAAGCCTTCAGATTATGTGGTAAAAATATTACATCAAATAATACATCCTTGTAGCCATATTTTGTATTATTCTACAAACCGACTCGTTTGAAGCACCTTAAAGAGGGATGATAGAGAATAATCATTTGAATAAAGTATCACGAACAAGAGAAGAAATTTAATATGCAAATAGCAATGCATCAATTTTCTTTCCTGAGTAGTTTTGCATATCTGCTTCATTACTAAGAATTACATAAAGGTATTCTTTATATCTGCTCTTCCGTAAGAACCATCACACTCTTTTCACATAGACATCCATAGAAGGTATCTACCAAAAATTTAAAGTATTTCTCATTTAAAGTTAAGCTTTCTTCCTCTTTTCATGAAAAAACTGACCATTTTCCTGATTGAAAGAATGCTTTCTTTGTCTTTCTTTTCCTCTCGCACTCTCTCTAATGTAATCAAGTTCGCTACCTGGTTCCGCTGGAAGCGGAGACCGTGTTCGGACTATGTCTAAGTCACTTTGCCAATACTTTTGATCCCTATCGCCAATAACGAGGTTACGAGCAATCTTTCCAAAGCGTCTAACTGTTCAACTTCCGGTTTAGGTGGGAGGTCAATACCTGTTTGACCTCATCAACACGCCAACTTCGACATATTTCTCAAGTATGAAGCAATGAACCTACTTTTTTAAAAAAGAAAGTCTTCTTCCCTATTTATAATGTGTTCGGCAAGGGCTCACCCTTAATTTCCTTTATATCTTTATTACATCCTTTGTAACTTAACTCAGGGGTAAGTTCATTCAATCTTTATATTCTTCTTTCTGTACTCGTCTAACTTTTTCTACATCCTTCGCCCATTCTTCTCTCAGTCCCTCCTCCCATAAAATATTCTCAACATTCTCTTGCCTTCCTCTATTTTTTTCCTTTCCTTTCGTACAAACATCCCATATATGCTTCCATGTCTCCTCTACTCATTCGCATACTTTGCATTTTCTCTTCTTAAACTTCTCTTGATACATTGATTTTTTAGTTAATTTCCTAGTCTCCATTCAGCTATTCTTGCTTATCGCCTCCCCCTCTTTTCTTCAAATATTTTGACCCCCCATCTATCCATCACCTGCTTTGTTTTATCTTTTTTCCAGTTTCAATTATATATTTCCTCTTTCTCCACCTTCTCCTATTACGCGATCTTTGAAAAATGCTCCTTTTTCCATCGCGTTAGCTCTATAGCACTTTTTCCTCTATCTTCTTCCCCTTTAAAACACTATGTTGCTTCCAGTGTACATATTTTTTCTTTCCCTAGCCTAACTCTTTCCCATCTTTTTTCTTTCACTCCCTTGCTCTTCATACCTTTATTTTCCTCTTCCCTTGCATCAGCGTCACCCCCCTATAATCTTCAAGATCTTCCTCTCTTCCTTTTTCTACTATTGAAACCCCTATCTTTTATTTCCATATTTCTGAGCAACGCTTTTTCTTTATTTTTCTGCTATTCTCTTCTTTGTCCTTTTCTCTTCTTCATCACTTTGTTCGTTTTTTTCTTTTCCAAGCCCCTCCTAACAATTTTTCTCTCTCTCTAACAATCTCTGCCTCCTCCTCAGAAATTTATTTTCTTGTTTTTTTCTCGATATGACTCATACTCTTTCTCCAGTATTCTTCTGCACTACTCTTACTGTTTTTTGATTTTCCTAATTTCTTTCTCACTCCCTTTTTTTCTCCTTACATTCCTTATCCCAGGTACCATTTTTTTCTCTCCCTCTCCCTCTCCCTCTCCCTCTCCCTCTCCCTCTC
>JAABKJ010010229.1:0-11019 GCA_011634705.1 Andricus grossulariae
TGTTTCCCAAATTCTGGGAGACACGACTTTCCTCTACTCAAGCACGCCCGCGACTGATTTTGAGAATAAAGGGTGGTGACGTGTCAAGGGTCAGTTCATAATAACATCTTTCTTTTCAAGTTAACTGTTGGAAATAGTATATAGTTGAAAATTAACCTTCTTGTCAAAAATCCTTATTTTCAGGTTGAAAATTCAATTGTTTTGTAGAAAATACGTATTATTGGTTAAAAATTCATCTTTTTGGTGAAAATTCAACTACATGGTTAAAAAGTAAACTATTTATTTGAGAAATTAACTACTTGGTAGAAAATTAATTATTTTGTTAAAAATTCAGAATGTTGGTTTGGAAATTCAACTGTTTTCTGAAAAATTCATCTATTTTGTTGATAATTCGTTTTCTTGGATAGAAAATTAATCTTTTTTGAAAATCCATCTTTTTGGCTGTAGATTCAACTATTTTGTTAAAAATTCGTCTTTTATGGTTCAATTTAATTGCTAGAAAATAAGTTTTTTTTTTAAATTGAAATTTAATTTTTCAATCTGAAAATGTAACTATTCCATTTTTGGTTGAACACTTATTTTTGTTTTGAAAATTTAACTGTTTGGTTGAATATTCAAATATTTTGGGAGAAAGTTCAACTATTTGCTGTTGGGTGGACAATTATTCAATCTTTTTGTGGAAAATTCGTCTTTTTGAGCAGAAAACTAATCGTCTTTTTTGAAAAATCATCATTTTGATTGAGGATTCAACTATTATGTTAAAAATTCGTATTTTTTAGTTGAATTCAGCCAGTTTAAAATCAGTTTTTTTTGTGTTGAATATTAATTTTTGTAACTGAAAATGTAACTGCCCCATTTTTTGTTGAAAATTTATATTTTTCAGTTAATTCACCTCTCTTGATCAAAAATTACATTCTTGGCGAACATTAATTTTTATAGGTTTAAAATTCAAATCTTTTGTTGATTCATCTTTTTTAGTTGAAAATTTAACTGTTTTTGTTGAAAATTCGTCCTTTTGTATTGAAAAATCATACATTCATACATGAAATACGAAATACTAGAACTTTCGTTGAGAATTAATCTTCTTTGTTTGAGAACTGAACTATAGTTGCTTAAAAACGTGAAAAAACGTATAATAAACGTAAAAGTAGTATAGGGTCAAAAATATCCCACAATTGGTAACGTAGTTTATGGATGATCCCTTAAGTTTACTATATAATAGGACTTTAAAAAAATGTATGCGTATTTAAAAAAATGTTTCTTAGGCTCTTCCCACGATATTAAAATGTTTCAGTAATCTTTTTATTATTTGTACATCATTCTATATTCGAGGTTCTAAAAATATAACAAAATTATGAACTTCTATTTTCAAAAGTCACAATGAGATAACTTTCGCAAATCATTGAAATGAAGAAATTATTCAGTTTAATGAGGTAAATTCCTATTTAGAAGTCCCAAAATCCACATTCCGAAAATAAAATTGGAAAAACTGCTGAACATAGAAAAACCCCGTGATCCATAAAATTGAGGTTAGGATCCCAACTTTCAGTTTCAGTAGCAGAACACTACTACTGACCAAATTTCACTTGCCCGACTAATAAAAACGAGTTTATTTCTCTCTTGTAATTGAATAAATCCCTTGTCGTTGAATTGTGCCAACATAGAAATAACAATTCGGGCGAATTTCCCGATTTGGGGGAGTGATTTGGGAGTTGATTTGAAATCGGAACCTGTCCAAATCTGTCAAACCGATCAGAGTTCAGAGGCCTGTCTCGTATGCGTGAGGATGATCGTGCATGAAAAGTGCGGAATTATTAATAATGAAAAAAAAGAAAAAAATAGTAGATCACAACCGGTTGAACTCACCTGCGGTTACTACGTCGAGGGTGCCCGCTAAATATAGCAGACCGAGCATTAAGAAGGCAGCCTGGGTCCTCATCTCGCTGGTGATGACGATACCTAGGTCGCTCGACGTTATCCCTGACACACCACAAACACACTCACACAATCCCACACGCACTTTTCTGCTACAATGGTCTTCGTGTCACTCGATCCAGCGTGAGACGTTTCTCAAAATCGTAAAATTGTGAAAAAAATTATACGAGACGAGGCCCACGAAAAATCCGCCTTGTCTACTAGCCTAGCCGTCACCACCACCTCCACCACCACAGTTTTTTTCCTTCTCGGGCACTAACAGTGCTACCACCACAATCACTTAAAGGCACGAAAAGAGACGAGAGGAACGAGAAATAACGAAGGAAATTCACCTTAACGTCAAATGCCAGCGCGAGTTTTACGTCACACAGTTTAGGGAGTAAGAATCCTGGAATCGGTTTCGCGATCACCGTCTTTCGATATGAGGAGAGGAAGCTTTATCTTATCATTCACACGGAATCACTGGGAATCACTGATCAAACCTTGAGGGGGGACGGACGCCCTGAAATCAAAATCGAAAGCCAAAGGTTCGAAACACGAGTACGGCAAGGCCGCGGGAAATGGCCGCCGTCGTCTGCTAGGCTCATATTCTCTTTCCTTCTCTTTCTTTTTCCGAGTTCGTGCGCACGAGTCTGTCTCTCTCGCGTGCGGCAGGGGCGTGACTGGAGTTTGGAAAAAGGGGAGTATTATATTGGATGAGCAATAGGGTGGCCATTATTTTGCATTTTTCAAATTTCTTTTCTATCACCCCCAAGGTCGGATCCATACAATTTTTGGGAGGGAAGATTGTGAATTTTTTTCAACACATGTATGTGAAAAGAGATGGGGGCTCTCTCAATGATTTAAAAGAACTTTTACAATGCTGTATTACATTGGGGTACAATTTTTGTTAAAAATTAATCTTTTTAGGTCGAAAATTCATGATTTCAGTTGAAAATTCAACTGTTCGGTTGAAAATTTAACTTTTTTCTAAAAAAATAATCTTTTTGGCTTGAAAGTTCCAACTATTTGGTCGAAAAATCAAATTTTATTGTAGAAAATTCATAATTGTAGTTAAAAATTCAACTTTTTAGATGAAAATTCAACTGTTTTCTCGAAACTTCGTCTTTTTTGCTTAAAAATACAACAATTTGTTCAAAAATTCAAATTTTGTTGAAAAATTATAATTTTAGTTCCAAATTCATCTGGTAGAAAATTCAACTGTTTTCTAGAACATTTTTATTTTTGGCTTGAAAATTCAAACAATTTGGTTGAGGATTCAAATTTTATTGTTGAAAATTCAACTGTTTGGTTGAAAATTTAACTGTTACTAGAAAATTTAACTGTTTCTAGAAAATTCTTCTTTTTGGCTCAAAAATTCAACAATATGGTCGACGATTCAAATTGTATTATTTAAAATTCATAATTTTAGTTGAAAAATCAAATTTTATTATTAAAAATTCATAATTTTAGTTAAAAATTTAACTGTTTGGTTGAAAAGTCAATCTTTTTCTAGAAAATGTTTTCTTTTTGGATTGCAAATTCAACAATTTAGTCACAAATTGAAATGTTGTTGAAAATTCATTTTACTTGGAAATTCATCTGTTTAGATGAAAATACATTAGTTTTCTAGAGAATTCGTTCTTTTGGATTGAAAATTCAACAATTTGGTCGAAAATTTAACTTTTTCTGTTAAAAATCCATATTTTCGATATTAAAATTAGACTTTTTTGTAAAAAATTCGCTTTTCCTGATTAAAAATTATTGTTTTAAAGAAAAATTGAACTATTGCATTTCTGGTTGTAAATTTATCTTCTTTAGACTAAAAATTCAACTGTTTGTTTGAAAATTTAACTGTTTTCCAGAAAATTCGTCTTTTTGGCTTAAAATGTCAATAATTTGGTCGAAAATTCTGATTTATTCATTGGAAATTAATCATTTAGTTAAAAAATACAACTGTTTGGTTTAAAATTTATATGTTTTTTCCAGAAAATTCGTCTTTTTTACTTAAAAAATTCAACCATTTGGTTCGAAAATTCAAACATTTTTGTTGAAAATTCTTATTTTTCAGTTGAAAATTCAATTTTGTTGTAAAAAAAAATCACTTTTCTAAATTGAAAATGATTGTTTTTCAAGAAAAATTAAACTATTCCATTTTCGGTTAAAAAGTTTGACGTTGTTGACTCAAAATGCAAATGCTTGGTTGAAAACTAATCTTTTTTGATCGAGGATTTCATTTATTTAGTGGAAAGTGGTACTACTTTGTTAAAAAATCAGTTTTTTGGTTGATGATTCATAATTTTAATTCAAAAACTTTTTTTGTTGAAAATTTATCTATTTTAGTTGAAAATTCATGTATTTTGTCGAAAATTTGTCTTTCTTTGTAGAAAATTAACCTTTATTGTTGAAAATTCATCTTTTTGCTTGAAAATTCAACTATTTGATTTAAAATTAATTTTGTTATTAAAGGTTCATCATTATAGTTAGAAATTTATTTCTTTGGTTAAAAATTTAATTATTTGGTTGAAAACTCTTTTTGATTGAAAATTCATACATTTCGTTAAAAATTCGTGTTTTGTGGTAGAATATTCATATTCTTGGTGAAAATTTCATCATTCTGGTTGAAAATTCATTTCTTTGGTTTACAACAACAAAATATTTGAATATTTAATATATATAATACAAGATTGAGTTAAAATGATGAAATATGGACTTGCAGACAAACGCGTTAAGAAAATTTAATTTAAATTAAGGAAAAATTGTGTTTTCAATGTAGTAAGTAATATTAAAAACTAAGATATGTACATGGAAAATATTTTCGTTCGCAAGGAAAACCCTGAATCACGAATTTATTTATTTCTTTTGATTGCGTCAATAATTTTTTATGGATTTGAATATTTATGATGAATATTAACTCACAAATATTGTTATAAATAAATGTGAAATCAATTATTTCACTTTCATTTAAAACAAAATTTGTTAACTATGGAAGATTTGATATAAAAAGAAGGGGAATCTTAATGTGAAGTCCGCGGTTGGTACCTTCCGCGCGCGAAATTCAAATTGAGATAAGGTTTTTTTTTTCTTTTTTAAATAAAATCTACTTATTTAGGAGTATTTTTGATTAAAATGTATTGAGTGGAGAGTTAATGAATACGGCGTTGAGCGAGAGAAACGTCACATGACAACACGCACATGATGTTATATAACTGCTACACTAGGCATGCGCGTGAGATTAATGTGCTTCGTTTACGATTGCTGTGCTCCAATTATTCAGTCGACTGGAATTGTGGTTTTGTATTAGCATGGTTAATATAGGTTATTATTCATTATGTAGGTGTTAGCATTAAAAACAATTATTTTAGTTGGAAAATATGAAGAAGTTTTTTGGGCGGATTTTGTAAAGAAACATAACCTTCAAATGTACCAGGAACGCCAGGAAAGAAAACAAATCCAATTTTATTAATTAAAAAAAAGGTAATATGAAGGTTTTATATAACTGAAATTTAATTTAAAATATATATTTAAACATCAGGTAATTCTTTTTATCCTAAGAAAACTCCCACGATGGAAATGTCTGACTATTTTAAGATCTACTTCCCTGATTGATTTGTTTCCGGTGATACATCACTTTTTCATACTTTTTTTTTTTATTTCTTTACCTTTGAGCAAAAGATCAATATCCTCAAAAAATGCTTGGACATCAATGTTTCTTTATTCTGATTAACTTTCTTTCTACTGTTAATTATATCTAAACAAGTTTATAATTGTACATTCAAAGGTGTCGGTTTTCATTATTTGTTGCAAATTATTGAAACATAATTTGTAATTAGTAGACTTGAGAATTTTATAAATTTTTATCAAAGCGTGAACAAAATAATGTTATATTCTGGAATAATTTTTTAAAAATGATATCTATATTTGATTAAATTTTAAATATATTATTTATAAAATAAACATACTCCATTATATAAAGACAGTTTTGAAACATCTCTTTTTCACGCAAATGAAATTATGAAACATAAACGGGTTAAGCGGAATTAAATTCTTGATGGAAGTAATTTAAAAATAAAGCGATAAAATTCTTCTATGCGGAATTTTGATTTAGTATTCACATATTTTTTAATAAAAAGAAAAATGTCAGTACATGTAGCAAATTGAAACAGAAAAAACACGAAAGCTCTCAGTCGATTTGAAGAAAGTGCTTTCTACTTTAGTTGGATGGCGCCACTCGTCATATCAGCGTCTTTTTCAAATTGAAATTCACAATAATGTACAAATTCGTCATTTATTCAAAACTTAATAAAAAATTAGAAGTCTATTTTATCCCAGATAAAAACTATTTATCATAAAAAAATATTTTTTTTGACGCTCTTTTTAATTAAGAATATTCTTAAGAAAATATCTATACTGGTGACTATGGAAAATTATTAGAGAACTGTAATAAGAGAAATAAAAAACTGAAAACTATTTTGGTTTGGAATGCATCTCGTTTGGTTCAAAATTCTACTACAGTCAAACTCGGAATTAACGTCGATATTGGGGCTGTCCTTGGACCTGACCTACTCTAAGTAAACCGGATTTAGCTACGTTTTGTCACGCCTTCGTGAACCCTGCACACACCGCGCAGCTCCTGACAAGCCTACCCGCGGCGCGGCGTTAATTCTCGGAAGCCGTCAACACAGCCCGCGTAGCACCTGACAAGCCTACCCGCGGCGCGGCGTCAATTCTCGGAATTCGTAAATTCGGGAACGTTGAATCCGAGTTCAACTGTATTTGGTTGACAATTTATTTATTTTGTTGAAAATGCAACTACTTTGTTAAAATTTAATTTTTTTAGTTGAAGCTTCACCTCTTTGGTTAAAAATTTAACTATTTTGTTGAAAATTTGTTTCAATGTTGGTGAAGTTAATTGTTCAAACTGAAAATTAAACTATTCCATTTCTGGTTAAAAATGTATCTTTTTTAGTTAAAAATTCAACTTTTTGGTTGAAAATTCATCTTTTTTAGTTAAAAGTTCTACTCCATGTTTGAAAATTCAGGTGTTTTGTTGAAAATTCGTTTTTTGTTGTAGAACATTAATCTTCTTGGTTGAAAAATTAACAATTTGGTTGAATGTTGAACTCTTTTGTTGAACATTCATTTTTTTTTAAGATTCATCATTTTATTCTAAAGTTCAGCTCTTTGGTTGAAAATTCAATAATTTGGTTAAAAATGTCATGTATTTTGTTGAAAATTCGTCTGTTCTCGTAGAAATGTAATCTTCTTGGCAGAAAATTTTTTCCTTTTTTGTTTAGTATGCAGTTGTTTGTTTGAAAGTGCATCTGTTTAGATTGGCAATTCAAGCATTTTTTGGAAAATTCGTATTTTTTTATTGAATTCAATTGTTTTTGATTTTGAATTAAACTTTTTTTGGTTGAAATATCAACTATACATGTTTTAACTTTCTTATTGAAAATTCATTTTTTCCGATTCAAAAGTCAACTGTTGTCTACAACATTCGACTTTTTAGCTTAGAAACTGAACTCTTTTGTTGAAAATTCGTCTTTTTGTTTGAAAGTATTTTGTTGAAAGTTCACCTTTTGATAGAAAATTCATCTTTGTAGATCAATAATTAGGGTATTTTGTTAAATCTTTTTTGGTAAAAAATTCCACTGTTTTGTTAAAAATTCTTACTTTTGCGTTAAAATGAATTTTTTATGGTAGAAAAGTCATTTTTCCGGGTTGAAAATGAACTTTTTCGTTTAAAATTCAACTTTTTCGGTCAAAAATTGGGTTGAAAATGCAACTGTTTTTGGTTGAATTTTAATTTTTTGGTTTGAAAATTTGATCATTTGATTGCAAATGCATCTTTGTAGGCCTTTCATATTCTTACCTTCATCTTTTTTAGTCAAAAGTCCGTCCTTTTGGATTAAAAATTTATCTTTTATGGTACAAAAGTCATCCTTCATGGTTGAAAAATTATCTTTTTTGGTTAAAAATCAACTTTTTAGTTAAATATCCAACTGTCTTCGAAAAAATTCACCTTTTTATCTTGAAAATTCAACCATTTGGTTACAAGCATAACTGTTTTGTTCAAAACTCTTATATTTTGCTGGAAAGTTCAATTGTTCAGTTGTTAATGCAACTGTTTGGTTTGAAATTATTATTTATATATTTATATTTATATATAGTTATTATTATTGAAAATTCAACTACACTGGGACCTGGATTTAGTTAGCTCGGATTTAATAATTCCGAGAAGCGCTGTCGCGCTGGTCGAGGGAGTGTGTTCAATCAAGCGTGAAACACGAGGAGCGTGAGATAAAGGAGCAGTGCGCGGGCATTCAAGGGCATATATTGCGTAATATTAGGAAATGGTTCACATGGCCCTGAATGTTAACGTTTGGAGATCCTGAAAATAGTTTCAAGGCCAATTGCAGGCCAAGCCCGAATTATATTCAATCCAGGTTCCAGTGTATTGTGTTGAAAATGCAATGTATTTCTTCTGTTTTGAGAGAATTTTGGGCTACGTTACTCCAGCTTACGGTGTCAGAATGATTTGGTATTTGGACATACCATTCTATGATAATAATAATAAACAAACAAGTATTTCACAGTTTTATCCCATTTTTGTTTAATTTGCTACATTCATTTAAAGATTATCCGCGCAGGTATTCAGGATTTTCTTTTTTTAATTGACGTCGTAATTTTTGTTCTTCCAATTGATCCAAATTGATCCCACTTTTTAAAATTTGTATTTTTTCTTTAAGAGTTAGATGGTAATATGGACTAAATATCTTCTGAGTTTTGTTCTTGGTAAACCACTGCTTGACATTGAAAAATATAATCTTTTAAATCGAATTTTTGCATTTTTTTCGTTATGAAAAAATGTTTAGATAAAAGTTTACAAATCTATAAAAGTTCACAAAAAATACCTCCTGTTATTTTGTCATATCTTACATTATTTACGAGCAAAAATAAAAACTTATATTAAAAATTTTTTTTTCCGTCGTCATAAAGTGTAAAGCCATTTTTCCCAATAATAGAAAATCTAATTTATTTTTTTCATCGAATTTTGAAAACACGAAAAGAAGATTTTCAGGAAAACCCCACCTTTTTTATTTTTTCCAATTTTTCTAAAAAGTTTCTACTAATATAAAAAATGCTATATCAGCTTTATGCGGGCTTAACCATTTTTGAGGACGGATTATTTTGAAATTTAATTTTTTATTGCTTCTCGTAAACTATGCAAGCTATCATAAAATAGCAAGATATATATTTTTTTGAACTTTTACAAATGTGTAAATTTTTATTTCAACATTTTTTGTACCTTTCATTGTTTCATAGAAAAATGCCAAAATTCAATTTTTTTTAATGTAAAGAAGTGGTTTAAAGTGAACGAAACGCATGAGATATTATAAAGTGCCTATTACCATATATTTATCAAATCAAAAATAATTGGGTTTTTCAAAAAAATCCACTTTCAAGAATTTTGTAAAATTAAAAAAATATATTGTGGTCAAACTGTGAAATATGTGTCTCTATTTTCACTCCAGAATGATACACTGGAACCGGGATTTTTAACGGTTTAGGACATAGCCCGTAGTGGCCTTCGACACAAATCCAGGGATTTTGAACGTAAACAGGCAGGGTTACATGAATCAATTTGTGTTGGATTTGGACGCATGACGCAACCTGATGCAACTAACGCGCTGAGAGTGCGGCACTCATGCTGTTTGTCACGATTGACTGAGCACCGCCTCTCTTTCAGCCTCAGGGCTCCTCTCATCGACAAAATGTCGAGGCCATCCATTCTAGGAACGCACAATTTCACTTTTCGGAAATCCATGAGGTTTCAGTATATATTCAGAAAAAAATCATTCTTACACCATAATCGAGACTTTTTTTGAAATTATGCCTGATTTGAAATGGAATTGGTTGAGAATAAATGAGAGAAATAATCTGTTTTATCTCACAGCTAATTTTTTATGATCAGACCTCGACAATGTACATATTTCCCGTTAATTTTCCATTCAATAAGTCGAGTGAATGAGTTCCGTGCTGTTATTGCGCAAACGTGAGAAACCGTCGGTTAATACGAAGAGTCCGGAAATCTCCTATGGGATTCAGCATCCACCATCCCTCCAATTCTCTTATTCTCTCTATATTTCTATTTTTCATCTCTCTTTCTCTCTAAATTCCTATCCTACCCCTATTTCTCTTTATATTTTCATCTCCCTTCCTCTCCATATTTCTCATTCTCTTTCTCTCAACATTTCCTCCTATGTCCCAGCAAGGACGAAACTTACGGGACATTGCGACGCCGGCGTCGGGCGTCGCGGCGCCGTCAGTTCAACCGCCCTTCCCGGGCGTTGCTCCTCGTCCTGCCTCCTTGCTTTTCGGCCATGTCGTCTCCCTTCCCTCGATACATGGATCGATTTGTGTTCTCTTCCTCCCTTCCAACCCCCTTTATTTTCCAACCCCACCTGTTCTAAAGGGAATATGGACCCAAAAATTCAAATTCGCACTTTCCCTTCCGGATGCGGATTATGCTGGCCCCAACTTGGGGGTCGCTCATAAACTATGTTATCAATTTTAGGCTATTTTAGACCCCGCCCCCTTGTCATCCCTCGTTGACAACGGGAGTTTTGTCTTACACCCCCCTTCCACTCCCGAAGAATAACATAGCACAAAATTCTTTCAAAACCTAGGGAAGAGCGTGATTTTTTAAGAAAATAGGGTAATAATAAAGGAATAAATTCTTGCAAATAAAATTAATGTAAATACCATATTGAATGCAATATGGAACACTTTAATTTCCTACGATTTCATGTCGTAATAAAATATTCGATTTTCAATAAAACAGATTAATTTTCTAACCAAAAAGATTTATTTTCAACAAAATACATGAATTTTCTACCAAATAATTAAATTTTTAAATTATAAAGGATAAATATATGACCAAAAAGATTTATTATCAAAAAAATACATGCATTTTATACCAAATAGTTAAATTTTCAACTTATGAAGGATAAATTTCCGAGTGAAAATTCTTCGACTTGGTTTCGACTTGAATTGTCCCCAATCAAGACATGCTGAAGTCGAAACGTTCGATTCCAGCAT
>JAABKJ010010230.1:0-11019 GCA_011634705.1 Andricus grossulariae
TATTTATTATCCCAAATTTTCAACTCGATGTGGCTATTCGTGTGAAAATAAGTTTACAAATAAAAAAAGTGTTGGTAAGGTGAGAAGTCGGTCACATGACCCACTCGTCACATGGCCTTAGAATCTGAAATATGGAGAGATGCACAGGGTTGATTCGAAGGTAGGTCAGAACAATTCTACTCGTTCGCTTTGACACGACTACTTAACCTCGAAATTTGTAGTAGGTGCTATATGCACAACCATATAGCATGCGGAGGCTAAGCAGTATATGCTGACGGCAGCTATCCTTTTTTTTAATTCATTGAATAATTATTATTATCGTGATTCTGCATTGTGCAATCTGCTGCCCCGGAGACCTGTGTTCGATTTCCGCCAGTACTGGTTTCTTCTAACGCAATTTTTTCAGTTTCGGTTTGGTATATAATAGGTGGGCGTCCGCATGAAAAGGCCGGTTCTAGTTAAGAAGATATTCACGTTTTTCGAAGTTGAGGTCAAAAATTATTATTTTTGGGTTTGAGTGGGGGGGTGATACTGGGACCTATAGTAAATTAATTTGAACTGTACTCACATCCAGATAGTAACCGAAAGTAGGTGTATTTCATGTTCGAAAAAATATATAACATGCGTGCTTATGGTATCGGCCAAGTTCAGGTGCACTTAGAAAAAGATTTAGTTGGAAGAGCAAAATTTTTGTTGAATCAACCCTAAAATATGATTGTTATATGGATAATAAAATACCTGGTTGACCCAAGATGATTTCATGGTTGGTCAAATTTGGTTGATTATACTTTATATTTTGGTTGATCTGAGCAAATATTTTGGTTGATCCATGTAAAACTTCTGGTTAATCCAAGAAAATATTTTCCTTGGATTATTGCATTGAAAATGACTTACCGTAGGCTTTTGTCATTCGGAATTTTTTGGAATGTAGGGATCATAGAAACTTCCTTTATGCATAAGTACAATTATTTAATCATTCATCAATATATTCCAGTAAAATTAGTCACTTCACAGTTTAATATTCAAAATAGTTATTTTTCAACTGGTGACGTGATATCCTGGCTCGCTAGTGTTTATTTCCGCGAATTTCACTTGATATTTAAAACTACGTAGATATTTTATTAATTGGACAGCGTTCAAGGTCTATTAAATGATATTCGTAATTCTGAATGTTTGTTCTAGCTTGAGAGCCATCGCTATCCTTTTTCCACGTCGTCTCCACGTATTGTGTATTTTCATAATTCTGTAGGTTTTCTGGGTAATATTCACTGATAGTGATTAGTATATATAGCAGTTAATACCTTCAAACTTTATTAGTTTCAGTTCGAAAAATCTACCTGAAAACATGAAGATCCTTATCAGCACTCTGCTTCTGACCCTCGTGATTCTTCTGAAATTTAGTGGTAAGTGTACTGAATATGATATACATCTCAATGTAAATGTGAAATATAACATATATTCTGAAAATGTCAAATTTGAAAATATTAAGCTAAATTGTAAACTACGCAAGTATTAAACTTCTTTAAATTACCATATGTTAGACTTAAAAGAGCGCTTAGTTACGATTCACCAAATTTTAAACTTTTTTATTTTTAAGCTTAAAAATATTTGATTTTTTAATTCTTCACTTTTTCAATTTTCGCTACCGGATGTTGTTTTACTCCTGAGGCTTTTGTTCATTGAACATTCAATTTTTTAACCCATAAAACTTTAAATTGCTTAATTGTAACCACACAAAAATTAAAATTATTTAGTATTCAATTCCTAACTTTAAAACTTTTTATTGAATTCTTTCCCTCTTCTATCAACATTTTCTCAATATTGAATATTTTTCTAATCTGCAATCTGAAAAGGTGTTCAATTAGTGTAAATGAAGCTTCAGCAAAGATAACGTTGAAGCAGCATAAAACGGCTTTATTGAAATTGTGAGCATATATTGATATTCTTCTCATATAACAACGAAATCATATAATAATAAAAATATGTATTACGACATAGAACGCAAAATCCATTAGCAAAAGTCTTATATCATACTATGAAGATAGTTTTAAATAAAAGTCTTTGCATTGATCCAACTTTAAGGGACATCCATTGATTACGTAATAATGTTATTTTCCACTTACCTTGTTTCACCATTGTCCCACTATTCAGTTTGAAATGATTCTTCATTTGATATCGTATAATTCAAATAGTTTGTTTTTGACATTTTTTTTTTAAAACTACTCTGTTGATGAGTTTGTTCCTTGTATTTATTACACATACGTTTCAAACAGCAGAGAAGTTTTTTAGCATTCTTCAAATCTTTCGAATTCCTCGGAAAAATCAAAATTCTCTTAACTTTATCAAGTCCATTTATGTCTTGTATGTCTACAATTTTCTAAATTCCTTGAGTTTGCTAAAGGCTCTGGAAACCCAAAAATCTCTCAATTCTCTGAAGTCCTTGAGTTCCCTGAAATCCTTGTATAACTGAGATTTTATTAATTCATCAAATTCTCTACATTCCTTAAATTCTCTACAATACTTGGATTCATTTAATTTCTTGAATTCAATAAACTCCTGGAATTCACCAAATGATCAGAAATCCTTGAAATCCTCTATGAAATTCAGCTTCGATTTATGGAAATTATTGATTAAAATCGATTTTTGAAAAATTCCGATATCGTTCATAATGTGTGTCACCTTGTCTCTCACAAAACGAAGTATTTTTCATTCTTGAGTCTCCTCGCCACTCATAAACGTATACATTAAGGTGAACGTTGCTTACAGCTTGCTTCCTGATCCTTATTTTCGGAAAAAAGTCACACTCCGTAGCTGAAAAATTCTTTTTCAATATCAATGTTATTCCATCATCATCATCAGGTAGCACAACTTGATAGTTTGAAGTGCCTGGCACAACCTTCGCATCGACAAAACGCGTTTGCAACATTTCAGCAGTTTTAGTCCAACCGTCTTTCATTCTCAAAAAACCAACAGTTTCTCTCAACGATTTTTTTGCTCCTTGATGCAAAGCTTCTGCTGCTTGGAAAGAATTTAGACTTGTCTGTTGTTTGCTGCGTATGTGCAATAAAAATTCGGGGCTAACTCAAAAAGCAGAGTGTTCGTCTTAGGCTTTCACCTCGAGTAAGGTTTGTCTAACATGGAGGTATCGAATTGTTTAATTTCAAGTGCTTCAGTTTAGAAATGTTAAGTGTTTCATTTTGAGATCGATTAATAAGTTTCTCATGATTACAAATCTTTCTTTTCTTTTTTACAGAATTAAATGCTATGAAAGGCAAAGGATCAAGATCAGGATCCAGTGGTCAGCGCGGGGGGAAGCGCCCCGGGTCCGGACGCAAGCCTGGGGAGGGATTCAATCGAGCGCCATTTCGACCAGGATTTCGTCTTAGTCACCTCCCAGTTATGACACGCTTTCCAGATAAGATATTCGAATATATGGAGCATGACGTCTGTTTGTGGCTAGATGGAAGAAGAGTAGTGCATGCTGACATTGAAGAGAATGATCTTCCTTCTGACGCTGGCTTTTATAAAACACATAATTTTATAGTCCGTCTTGATTCAATAGGAGGCTATCTGACGGTTGTATACGTAACGCAAGCAGGAAAGCTTATGGCAGTCCGAGCACCGAATCGAACTAGTAAGGGACCATCCATAAATTACGTAACGGATCCTTTGCTAATTTTTCACCCCACCCATCCTCCATGTAAAGAAAATTAAAACAATATGAAACTTCAATTGAAATCCTTCAATTCTTGTAAATAAATTCGGGTGTAGTTCCGAATAGCATTCACCGCCGATTTGTTTGATAATCCGTACATTCATGTAATTTGACGCGCTGATTAGGACATTCATAGTGAAAATTGGCGCAAATTTTATTATCACAGTGAAAACGGTAGAAAACCCTTAAAGTTCCGGGTTTTCAAATTTATCAACGTAAAGACTCAAAATTTTAAAACAGTTTACAGACAAAAGTTATAGAATCTTTTAAAGTATACATTGTTTATTCTAAGCACTTTTCCTTTAGTATGAATAGTTTCTGATAAAATCACTATCACAGAAATAATGTTAGTCAAACCCATTCTCCTTTACAACCTTTCGTGGGGAGACCTGCTCACAAACTTTTCCAAAACTAACCGCCACAATTTAAATTGTGAAAAACATCAAAATAGTTGTAAAAGCAATAAAATTCATTCAATGGTAAAAAAAAGTCTTTTGAACTATCTTTCGAAAGCAACTATAAAAGTAACTATTTTTATAATTACTGTTAATGAAGAAAAAATCTCGGAAAAACGTAGCTATTTACCAAATATTTACTTTTCAACAAAATTAACTTCGTTACCACACTATTTTCACCAACAAAGAAAATAATTGTATGAACCTATTTACTTCCAATCACTGTTATTTAATGCTTTCAAAACTTCCTATTTAAAAAAGAGCTTTTTATTTTGAGATCGATTTTATTCTTTCTAAATTCACAAATCTTTATTTTCGTTTCAAGCTGCAGACATTATGGAACCTAATCCTACAACTTGGTTTATCACTTATCATAATACACACTTGAGAATAACACTAGTTCCTGGAACACAATTAGCAGAAGAAGTTGCGCTCGCAAGAGGGAATGTAATTGGACCATATAATATAATCGAAAGGGTGGAGTTTCGTCCCTATGTTACATTTTATGTATACAGAGGCGGACAGAATAATAGTGAAATTACCGGAGCTTCGCTTTTCTTGCATAAAAGCCTAACCCACCTACTGCTGGAACCTCACCCAGACGCATAACCTATGCACAAGATAAACAAGAAATATATGAAAATTAGTCTAATTTGCGGGATATACGTTCTTGAATAAAAACATGATAATCTAAAAATGACTCTTATTATGTAGAGTTAGGTTGTTGAATAGCGAAAATTAATAAATGTTCACCAATGTATTCAATTTCGTTCTCCTAATATCCGATTCTTTCCAAACACCCCTATGACGAATTTAATTATTGAAGAGTGCCGGCGTCTGTAGATAATTTCTGCTGGCAGTGTACACTAAGCTTTCAAGTAAAGCTTGATACATGATATTATTTTAATTCTAAGGCTTTAATTATTAACTAAGATTTCAATTCGAAACACAAGTGGAAGTTTCTCATTTTTGAACGCATCAAAATTAAAATTGTTTAGTATTTATTTCCTAAATTTACAAATATTTATTTAATTTTTTACCGCATTTATTTAGAGTTTCCCAATATTGAACTTTACCATCCAAATTAGAAAAAATAGCGGCTGCAATATGTCAACCAAACATTGGAAAAAATTATACAATCGGAATGAAAGGAGGATGTTAAAAAGAGGTCATTTTTGGCCTGCGAGTTTAAAGTGAATTCACATAAAAAAAATGTGAATTCGAATTTTCAAAAACAAATCGCGCCTCTGATGAGGCATATAATAACTCGAGAAAGAATCCGACCTGAATCAAATTATCCGTCCGTGGGTTTTTCAGAAACCATTCAACAAATGGTTGAAAATTTAGATTTCAAATAATAATAAGAAACAATAATAAGACATCCAATGTCTTGGATACGTCTCTAGGACGTCTTTGAGACATTCAGCGTTTTCAGAAAATTATTTACCCCGACTTAGGACAACCTTTCTGTATCTAAACGCTGGACGCCGACCCATCTATACATGTCTCCTAGTGAAATGATTCTTCCACCATGATCGCAAGCACTTATAATATCATATAGACTGTCCTAGAAAGCGACTTTCAATTCGCCAGGATCATCATTAACTGGGGCGTAGCACGCTATGATAAATAATTTTCTGATTCCTATTTTCATTCTTACCGACAAAAATCTGAGAGATACAAATTCATAATCTCTGAGATGCTGCCTTGCTCTTTCATTCATAATCCAACCGACCCCTTGACGATCAAGTGATTCACTATCTACTCCTGACTATTGAACAAAAGCTCTAGCCTCAAAATTCAAAGGGCTCATTTTAATCAATAAACACTGGCACTAAATATGTTCTAATTATAAATCAATTCTTCTTTTTTGAATAGAAGTGTGTGTACAGAGAAAAAATTTGCTTACTTTAATGATTTGTGTGCGAAGTAAAATTTTTAAATGTACAGATTAGTTGAGTTTACCGTTCCAAAATTTAAATCAACGAAAAAATGATTAGATTAAACAACTTGTCCCTCTACATACACACTTTTATTGACAAAAAAAGTACCACTTAGTATCTGAACAATATTTCATTCTATGTTTGAGACAAATTGATATTATTTATAACTATATAATCATTTAAAAATTATTCTACTTCATAAATATCGTCTCCTATATTAATGTTGGATAGTTGTATTTTTGTTGTTGAAATTTTTCACTTTTTGTAATAATCAATGCAAGTTAACAAAACATAATTATTCAAACAATTGGTTATTCTTTCTAAATATCTTTTCTTAGTATAATGATAGAAAGATGCGAGTTATTCTGAAATATTCAGCTTTTCTTAAAATTGTTAGTCAGGAATAAATAATAACTATTCATATTTATTCTAATTCAGACAAAAAGGTTGTCAGAAATTTTGCAAAGAAAATTTATACTTAATATGATCCATACAGAAAATTTAAAAAATATTGAAAATATCTGTTTGATTTCAGAAAAAAATTAATTATAACTTGTAACAAAACTAACAAAAAATCTCAACATTTACGAAACCCTGCAAATTTTTTTCCTGGAAAATTCACCACCAAAATTTAAATAACAAAACATTTTGAAATAACAAAACAACAAAAGTCACCCTTTTCGGTCCCTCTCAGAATTTCTGTTACATAACTTGTAACAAAACTAACAGAAAATTAAACATTCGCGAAACCCAGCAAGTTAGCTTTCTTAAAAATTTGTAAATGAGATAACGACTTTATCAACAAAAAATTTCCTCTTCTTGATTCCTAGCAGAGTTTCTGTTACATAACATGTAACGAAATTAAGAAAATTGATCTTTTGCGAAACCCAGCAGAATTGCTTTCTCAAAAATTTGTAAGCACACCTGACGTAAGATATCAGCTTTATCAACAAGAAATGTTATTCTTTTCAATTCCTTTCAGAATTTCTGCTTCATAGCTTTTAACAGAAGTAACAAAAAAGAAATTAAAAATTCGAGAAACCCACCAAAATTTGTTTCTTGAATATCTCTTGGCAAGATTAAAATAACAGAACACTTTTTCTTCCTACAGAAGTCATCCTTTTCGATTCCTCTCAGAATTTCTGTTACATAACTTGTATCAAAACTAAATATACCAATGCCAGTAGTGCATTATTTTGTGAAAATCATGAAAAGGGCAAATAATTTCAAAATTTCTGTGACATTTATTAAGTTGCAAAAAATAGATAAAAGCTATTTGTCAAAGTGAAAACTTGTCTGTTGCATTCCTTGATAGAAAAACTACCCAAAAAGCTTTTGAAAGATAAATAAAAAAAAATTAATGAAAAATAAATTTAAAAAAAGATCAATTTTCCATCCAAAATGAAATAATTAAATTTTCAATTGAAGTGAAGAATCCTCAATTGGAATTGCTCAATCTACAGTTCAAAATTAAATTTTCTACCAAAACAGCCTATCTAATAATTTTGTTACAATTTCTCTCCCTTTCCAAAACCTTTTTAAGAATTTTCAATGAAAGGTTTCATGAAAAAATAAACCTAAGATTTCTGGGAAACTTGAAATTTGTTTTTTATTAAGAAAAAATAATTTTAAGAGAAGATTTGAAAATATTTCGAAACAAATTTTTATTTGTAAATAACAGTTAAACAGTTTTTATTTCCAATAACTTGAAGTTAAGGTAATTTACCTTCTAATTTAATAAGTTTTCAGCCTAAAAAAATGTGTAATCTTCAATTTGAAAATGTTTATTACCAAATCTCTTAATTTTACTTAGTACATTATCCAATTGAAAATACTATTGTTAATGCTTAGATAATTCCAAGTTTAATTTTCATCAATTTCTAATTAATTAATTGTAAATAATATTTTTTCAAAAAAGAAAAATGTTTAATTGAATATTTTAAAAATATAACTATTTACAGTTCACAATATTTGACTGTGGAAAACTTCGAAAATAAAAAATTCTATTTTTATTTTGTAGGTTTCAGAATAATTATTCGTTGAAAACAGGGTTATTGTAAGAGATAAGTGCTATGTCATACGGCAAAGTAAATACAAAGCGGTAAACATTTATGAAGCCGGATAAGATTTCAAGATACAAAAAAAAATTGACCTTCATGAAAGTATTAATTTCACGATAATAAGAATGTTTTAAAAAGAGTTGGGTAGTGAGTTGTTACAAGGAACTAAGTTACTGGAAAGTTACGTTATTCGTAACTTTTAAAGTAACTACGTTACTTTTTGAAAAAGTAACTTGTAACGCAACTTAGTTGCGATTTTTGCAGTAACTTGGAAATTTAATTTGACTTACTTTGAAGTTACTTTGTGTTTTTTGTAAATTATCTTCTATCAAGAAAGGTTGATTCGTCAGTTATGGGTAGAAAATTAATCTCTTTTAGTTGAGGATTCAGCTATTTTCTTGAAAATTCATTGCTTTTTGAATAAAATGAAAATATTCTATTGTTGAAATATCAAGTATTATATTTTTTATTAAAAATCAATCTCTTTGATTGACAATTGAACTACCTTGTAGAAACTTCCATTTCTTGCTCACTTTTTTAAGCATTCTCATGACTTTTCTCGATCAAAAGAAAATGATCAGAGTTATAGCATTTTCAAAATTCAAAAAGAACAAACGAAAATTAACATTTCGAGCCAAATAACGCACGATATGAGGAAAGTCAAAATAAGAAAAACGTTTATTTTTAAAAGCCTCACAAGATTATCATAACAACGTTCTGAATTTCTTCGAAAAATCGACAATTCAAATTTTGATCGCACAAGATATAATGAAAAATAAAAAATTCCATTTTGCGGTCAAACTATACAAGATACGAAAAAAAAATGAATCAACAAAAATTATGTAGCCAGGACAGATCTAAAAATGTGTTATTAATCCATTTCTTACTATTGCATTTTTGGTTGAAAATTGATTTTTTTCAGTTTAGAAATTTGACTGCGTGGTCGAAAATTGATGTAGTTTGTTGAAAATTAGTCTTTTTTTTACGGTGTAAAATTAATTTTCTTGGTTGAAAATTCAACTATTTGGTTAAAAATGTAAGTATTTTGTACAAAATGTCTTTTATGGGTTAAAAATTATATATTTTCAACTTGAAATTTAACTATTTCATTGAAAATTAACTTTTTCATTGAAACTTTATACTTTTGGATTAAAAATTCAATTATTTTTTTATTAAATGCGTCATTTTGTCTAGAAAATTAAACTGCTTTGTAAAATTATAATTTTCAAATAAACATTGACCTATTCCATTTTTGGTTGAAAAATGATCTTTTTAGTTTTAAAATGCAACTATTTGGTTCAAAACTGATGTATTTTCTTAAGATTTTATCTTTTATTGTAAAAATTAATCTTCTTCGTTGAAAATTTATCTTTTTTGACTTGAAAATTCTACATTTTTTTCTTTATTGACTGGAAAATCTTCTTTTGTTGAGGATTTAAGTATTAATTAGATTAAGAGGCGAAGTTTCTACAAAAGAGTTAAATTTTCAACAATCAAGATTTGGACTTTCTACCAAATACTTACATTTTTAAGAAATTACGTGAATTTGCAAACAAATGGTTACATTTTCATATGAAAATATAATAATTTCCATCGAAAAAGTTAGTTTGTAACCAAATAGTTGAATTTTCTACCATTTTCAAACCGAAAAGACTAATTTCAAGAAAAACAGTTAAATTTCCAACAAAAAAGTACATTTTCAATCAAATAGTTGAATTTTGTACCATTTTCAAACCAAAAAGTCAAATTTTCAACAAAAGAGTAATATTTTCAACAAAAAAAGTTCATTTTCAACCAAATTGTTTGATTTTTCTAGCAAAATAGTTTCACTTTTTATCCTCCAAAAAAAAAAACGAATTAGAAAGAAAATAGTTCAATTTTCAACCAGAGATGAATTTTCAATTAAAATTATGAATCTTTAACCAAACAACTGATATTTTAGAAGGTAGATCAATTTTCAAACAAGTACTTACATTTTCCACCAGAAAAGACAAATTTTCAAAAAAATAGCTAAACCCTTTTCAGATTTTTTTCACCAGAAGAGATGAATTTCTCAGCCAAAACATTTTATATAAAAAAAAAACATAGACATTGTAGCAAAATGCATGAATTTTCAACCAAAATAGATATATTCTCCAGGAAAAATTAATATTAGTTGATATTATTTTGATTGAAGAAGATTTTATTAGAAATAAAAGACAGCTGAATTTAATCAAAAGAGATGAATTTTCAGCAAAATAGCTGAATCGTCAATCAAAGCAGATTAATATTCTATCAAAATAGTTAAATTTTCATCCAAAGAAATTAGAGTTTTTTACCAAAAGACATCAATTATGAAACGAGAATGAAAAAATTGTCCACTGAATTGTTGCATTTTCAAGTCAAGAAGAAAAATTTTCTACAAAACAATTGTATTTTTAAATAGAAAATATGAATTCTCAAAAAAAAAAAACACACAAAGTAACTTCAAAGTAACTGAAATTAAGGTTAGAACTCTGTATTATCATCGGAGAAGGTAACGGATCGAGAAGATGTAGTGTCACATCTTGCTAAATAAAGCGTGATTCAGAAAAAAGAATTCTTCCTCTGATCTCTCCAGTAGCTCAGCGGTTAGAGCACCTGACCGGAAATCAGTTGACCTGGTTTCGAAACCCAGCGGAGTGAAAGGAGATCTTTTTTCTGAATAAAATTTAATTAAAAAGGTTTTTAATTTATATTTCCATCTCGTCTGAAATGACGTTTAAATATTTTCTGTATAGGAGAATATACCTTCGGTCGACATTGTAGATTTCCATGTTATGTGTGGATTTCTCTTCTCGATCCGTTACCTTCTCCGATGATAATAC
>JAABKJ010010231.1:0-11018 GCA_011634705.1 Andricus grossulariae
TACAGAGGGTTCGCAGTGCAAGCCTTGCGTCTTTTTGAACAAGACTGTACGGCCAGAGCTCGACTCGGCCGAAACAATAGGTCCGCCGACGGCAGGTCAAGGGGCCGGATGCGAACCCTGTGGTAGCTTTTACCCATTTTGGACAAAAGTCCATATTTACTGGTGAAAAATGCAACTGTTTTGTAAAAATTGGCCTTTTTGGCTTAAAAACTCAACAATTTGGTTAAAAATAACCTATCTTGTTGAAAAATCGTCTTTTTTTAATGAATTCTACTGTTTTTTTTTATATTAAATGAACATCTTATTTGGTTATTATAACAACTATTACATTTTTTGTTAACAATTCATCTTTTGTAGTCAGAAAAATTCAACCATTTTGTTAAAAGTTGAACTACATTCTTAAATATACATTTTTTTGTTGAAGATTCATAATTTTAGTGGAAACTTCGTCTTTTTTAGTAAAAAATATTTTTTTTTGTTACTTTTTTGCCACCTTATTGTTTCTTCTTGGTTACTTTTTTGAGAGAAGTATGGTTATTATTTTAATCATTTTTAAGCTTGAGCAGTTCCGAGCCCTGGTCAACCTTCAGCTAACTTCACTCCGTTTAGTGCTTAGGGGAAAACAATGGACCAAATGCATAGGATTCTCGGTTCATTTTTGCCCTATTTTGCTAATATCTTCATAAAAACTAATTTTTTCTATATAAGTGTATTTGAAAAATAGTTTTTATTTTTAAGAACTATTTAATGAAATAATAAAATGATAATATTGATTATTCATTACGAAGATATTACAAAAATAAAGTTTTGTCTCATGCATTTGGTCCACTGTTTTCCCCTCAGAACTCAACGAAGTGAAATTAGCTGGGGGTTGAAGTGAAAATACCCAATAAAACAATTCTATAAACAAATGAAAAATTGTGATCTTTCGAAATAAAGTTCGATTCTTTCTTTTTAAGAAGGTATGAAGTATGAGTTATTCTTTAAACCTGAAAACTTTTGACCTAATTGAGATATTTATTATTTTCTTTTTGATTCTAAAAGCGTTCGATTTTCTAAAAAAAAACCACCTTCACATTTTTTGCGAATTTTTTTTTGAACTTGTTCTTTGATAATGAAGATATTTTGTAAGTTTGATGCTGGCTAAATAACTTTTCTGGCCAGGAGAATTCTTTTTTCTTACAACCGTATTTTATGCTTTTTCTTGGAAACCATGACAGATACGAACAAATGTTAAGATAAAAGTTTGCACGTCTAAAAAAGTTCTATGAAAGATGTCTCTTGTTATTTTGCGCTATCTTTCATCGTTTACGAGAAAAATTCAAAAATTATATTTGTAGGAAAAAAAAACTCTCCCGGCCTCAAAAATGGTTTAGCCCACATGATGCTGATAAGATGCCTTTCTTTTATTAGAATAAATTGTGAAAAAAATGCGAAAACATAAGAAAAAAATCGGTGTTTTTGAAAAACAATGCACGAAATTCAAATACGCATAATTTCTTAAACATTTTTGTTTGCAAATCAGAAAAATACGTATCGCCTAATTTCCTCTAAAAAACAACATATTTCTTACCCGAGAGATTCGGTTTCATACTTTGAGTGAAGATATCATAAACGAACAAAAGGAAAAGACAAAAACGCCGCTCAAGAAGCTTTTCAGAATTCAATGCACTTAAATTTTTTTTTATTCAAAAGCTGACCTAAAGTGCGTTTCCTCCCAATGTAGAGGAGCAGCTCTTAATGTTGTGCAGCACCCAATGTGGTACACTCGTATTTAAATAAATTGACACATTCTGAAAGAACTTAGGACACGTAATTGAATTTATTTATGCATTGAGTGGTAACCTGAGAATAAATTGTACCATTAATTATTAAAGTAATTCTTTCATGTTTATCCCAAAATGTTTAGTCAAGTCATTTTTTTATGTTTTGCAGTTATCATTAAAGCGGGACAAAAGCAATGAAAAATAAAGTATTTTGTGGTAAACTTATCAATTTTGTTCGTTTTATCTATATTTTCAAGTCTTTTGGATACTTACGTGCGTTAATCTTAAGTAAAATTAATTGAATTTTGCATATAACGTGTTTACTCGTATGCTCGGGCACCTAATGTGGCGTACGATACTTAAATTTGTGTAAAATTATATAAACACGTACAAAATAATACATTTTTTCCATTATCAAAACATTCTTAGAGAAATATTTTCTTGATAGTGTAACATTATTTTAAATTCGAAATCATATTCGTAATCTTTTTTCACCAGTTTGTAAGTTAGTTATGTTACCTTTTTTGACAGAAATCTTATGAAAAGCTTTTAAACTTGCATTTTAGTAATTAGAACGCCACATTAGGGAACATGGCAGGTAACTTGACGCTGGTGTTCTTTTTAGGAAAACTTAAAATTAACGTTCTGAATTAATTCCAATATAATTTTTGGCTATATATAGATTAAAACTAAGAGATCGAAATACATGCTCTTATATTTTGCTGCAACAAAATCGCTGATATTATTCTTTAAATTGAGATATATATTTTGGTGCGCACATTAGGCGCCACTTTCCTATGTCGCCTTGAATGGCAATATATTTTTTTCAACACCCACCTAGTAAGTGAGGACTTCCATGCCTCTAAATCACGAAATACTAAAAGGAGACCGCACGCCTAGGGCGGTGCTGATGGAAAACAGGTAATAACCGTGATCTTCCTTCGTCGGATTTTTATTTATTCCCAGATGAGTGCGCTAAGTGCTGGAAATTGAGGAATTACGATTTCCATAGTAGCAGACGACAATTTAGTTACTAATTTTCTATGAAGGGGTGCTCTCGTCTGGGAATAAATCTCTCCATGGAGAAAATCTGACGACGGGGGATCTCAAACTGTCCTCAGGTAAAATACATGGTGTGCGGTCTCCTTGTAGTACTTCGTGCATTTTGAAACACATCCATTCTGCGCATCGCGAAAATAAAAATATTCTTAAAAATTCTTTGAAGAAAAATTATGCACAAGTGTGGTTGAAAACTACCAAACGGGATCGGACATTTTCCGAAAAGTTTACAGAAGTCCTATATAATTTTCTCGGATGGTTTTGAAAAAATAGCATCTGATACACGTGCGCACAGGCAATTAGCACTCGTGTGAGTGCATCATTTTCTCTCAGCTCTTCGCACTCGTCTACGTTTTTGAACTCGCTTCGCTCGTGAGCTATCCTTCGACTCGTATGTCGAGCTTTCGTTTCATGCTGCAAGTTTCACTCGTCGATAATCGCCTATTTTGCGCACTTGTATCACAAATAGCTGTGGAATAATGACCACTGGACTGACACCAGTAAATTAATTTTCAATCTATATTATCAACAGCAATGTCAGGCACTGCGCATTTCCCAGCGACTGATTGGAGGTTTAACGAATTCCCGAATTCTGCTGCTCACGCTTTGTATGTGACTTGCGTCGAGCTTATGGCGTTGCCAATAGCTCCGAATTTAGTCGCTAATTTGTTGCTTGACGTCGTCGCCAAAGGGTATAATATTATAACTTTATTTATTTACAGAATAAATATGCAGAGAGAAACAGATTCAATTAACAGTATTTTTTAGGTATACGACCATTAACTACAAAGAAATCCACCTGTGGATAAATTGTGTAGGTTTACTGATGGCTGCACTGCCAGAATGTTACTGGACATCGTTTTACGATCGTGTCGTGGACACCATTAAGTCTCCAGCCTTACAGGACTGGTATTATCCAGATATGAGCCCATTTACGCTTTTCAACTTTAACACGACCCACAACAATTTGCTGGAGAATAAGTATAGCTACATGCTGGCTTTGGCTCATTCCATCTGGCATCATGCTGGAGTTGGTCAGATTACGACGTTGCCGCAGTGAGTGAATTTATATGAAAATTACGTATTGGGAAAAGGAATGGTGGTCGACCATTTCGCCATCTGGTCCCGAAAAATGGAACTAGAAAGAATAGGTAGAATTTTAAAGATGCATTTTAATTTTTGCATAAACGTGTTTTGCGATTGCTTTGTGAAGTTTAAAACAATGCTTGAATAATAAAAATAATTTTCCATTCAAAACAAAGCGTTTCAGATTGAATTTACATTTTATACAGTGAAAAAACACATTTTTGTAAAAAAAACAATTATCTTACTATGTCATGTAAGATTCAATGCATTATAACCTTAAATGTACTTCAGATGAGATATGTAGCGAAAAATTTGATCCAGATTATGCAAAGAATATGAATAATTGATTGGAATTGAAACACGAATTTTGACCTAACTTTTAGATCATATTTTTAGATAGTAAATATTTCATGTATAAATTAATAAAAATTTATTTTGAGTTCATATTTGCTTCGAAGTAAGATCATTCAAGTTTATAATGTGTTGAAATTCACAATGAATAGGACAATGATGGTTTTTTTAGAAAAACATTCTTTACTAAAAATGTGTTTTTCTACTGTATAAGATGTAAATTCCAACTGAAACATTTTGTTTTCGATAAAAACTTATGTTTAGTATACAATAAATACTCCAAACTCCAAAAAAGATCGTAAAAACACTTTTATGCACAAATTGAAATGCATCTTTAAAATCATGCCTGCTCTTTCTAGTTCTCATTTTACCACCAGATGGCGTATCGCATTTTAACTATTACCAATAGAATTAAAACAAAATTTTATCTGCAAATTCGCAACTTTAGGTAAAATAATTTTTGAATAGTTAATTTTTAGCTAAACTCAAAAAATTGGTTTCGTTCTGTTCTTTGAGAGAAAAAAATTCTTAAAAATTGTATGCGTAAAAAAACTCATTTAAATTCGATTCACGTGACATGAAAGTTGACAGGGGTTCTCAAGTATTGAAGTCAATGAGCGTTTGTTTTCTAATCAAAATTTTGATAAAGAGATTATACCAAATAATTCTAAATTTCTTCTGGGGAGAGTAATTCTTAAATTAATGTTTTATAGAAGAATTAATGTTTTCTTATGCTCTAGTGCATATGTAAAGTGAGTTTATGCCACCAAATTTACTTTTATGTACTTAACGAACGTTTGAATTACTTTTAAAATACTGCATTACTACTGCTTTTGAGTGTTGACGTTAAAAAAACGAAGAGTATATGCACTCAGAAAAAATATGTGAGAATCACTGATACCTAAGCTGCGTGGTTGGTAGAAAATCCTACTGAATAATTGAAGTTCATCCTGCCATTCAATCAACATCGTTTAAAAAATTCAAATTTCAACATTAAATTAAAAATAGTAAACCTAACGTGGAAAATATTTGATTAACATTTATAAAATTAGAATTTTATAAGCTATAAGATCCAAGCATTGGAAACGTGATATCTGACGCTTCAGAGGGCGTGCAAAGTTCTTTTTATTTTTCATACACCGAGCAAGATGGAAACTGTTTGTTTCTTGAATTATCGTATTTTCACTAAACTTTCTACCAAAAAGTACGAAATGGCTTGGGAATGTTCAAATGCTTCAGAGATAAAACATAAGCATGACAATAAGAAAGGGAAGTTTTGGCGACAGAAATTGAAATTTAAAACAAAGAACGTGTTGAACAAATATGATGTTTATTTAGGTGTTTCTCAGAAATTGACTATTTTAATAATTTTTGTAGTTATTTTCATAGATATAAATTTATTTATTGTTCTGGGAGGCTTGAACAGTCTTTCCAAAAATTCATTTTTATACACTGCACCAAAACGTTTCCTCTGATACATTGATGATTGTTTTTCATAAAAATTCGCTAAAAAGATATTTTCGATACTTTGAAACCTCAATTGATAAAAATACTCGAAAAAAGGTATGAAGTTGAAGGAATGAAAAATAGATAAATTGCAATATTTTTAAATGCTTAATTTTGAGTTTATCTCTTTTATTTTTTCAACTCAACGTTTTTAGTGGTTATTCAGAAGTTCTGAAGCATTGGCAATAATTTTCAAATCTAGCTAGAAAAAAATGAAAACCCACAAAATGATTATTTGGAAAACACGTTTCCTTTCCTCAAATCTGTTGTTGAAAACAAGAATTATCTTTCGTGGAGCAGTATTATATAAAAATTATTCAAGATTTGATTTAATTTAATTTGTCAATAAAAGACGGGGAGTAAGATTTGAACTCTTGGGTATGATTATACAATATACGTATACCTATTTTGTGTATTATTATCCTTAATTTTTAGAAATAGAAGACATTTTCTCTAAAATCATTTATATAAGAAAGAGATTTCTAAATTTTTAGGTTCGTTAAGGAAAAACTGCAGCCTGCTGTCACTACTGAGGAGCAATTGATCTATGCATGCCATTTAATTGGACCAACCCTTGCGCGATTCAATATGGAGAGGCCGACTTGCGTCAATAAACTCACAGTTAATTTGTACGAAATGCTGGAGAAAGTGGACAAGGAACAAGCTCACCTGAAATTTATGGACCCAGTTTGCGACTTACTGTATCCTTTAAAGAAAATGCAATGCTGAATTTTTAGACATCAGGCTTACCAACTTTTCAGCCTAAAAATAAGCCTAGAAAATAAAGTCAAATTCTATATAACTCGTTTAAAATTGGTATACTTTTTTAACATCATAATACTTTCAATTTCAATAACGTAATAACGAAATTTTTAAATAATTTCAGGCACAATCATTTATTGACGCGATTTCCTTACATCATTTACATATCAGTTATCACATAAAATACATGTTTGTCGGTGACACGATGAAGACTGACGTTGAATCTATTATTCGAAAATTGAGGCCAGCTCTTCAAATGCGACTTCGTTTCATCACGCACTTGAATATAGAAGAAATCAACAATTCTTGAGATCAAGCCGACGGAGAAGCACAAGATTCTTTCGCAAAGACATAGTTTAAAGCGAAACCGTAACTCCGATTGTAATTTTAATATAAATATTAATTTAAATTTAAACTCGTCCTTAACGCTGGAGAGTATTCTACAATTTTTGAATGAATGGCGATGATGTTTATATTGATATATTCCTGTTGATAGGCAGAGATTACAGGGAGCGGAAATCTGTTGTATTGTCGAATTGTATAAAGTGTAGGTACGCATTTTTGTATCTTACGCGGTTAAAGTATTCAGCGACTTTATCATTATTGTAATTCTCTTAATAAACTCGATATGTTTAGATTATCTGTCAGAAGTATTCTGTGCTGTTTTTAGGAAGATCTGTAAGCAAATGGTTCTGCACTACGTGCAATGCTAATCTTGTTGTTAGTTATTGGTTTTGTTTATCACATTTTTTTTGGAATATATTTCGAGCGAAAAAGAAAATTAATTAGATGGAATCAAAGTCGACGTTTCCCTCTTTCAAAGACAGAATCAATTTGGCGAATTTTTCAATCGGTCCTGCATTTTCAATTACGAAGTCTTGAACTTTCATATTCATAACCCACTTTATCTAAAAGCGATATTATAGAATTGTTATAAAAAGATTATTGTGGAAATTATATATTTTTTGAAGAATGAAAACTTACGATGAGAGGGAACTTTTCTTTTTCAAAATTTAGTGGTTGTTTGTAGATTAACGGAAGTGCCTTTGATCGTTCAACCCAGGGCCAGATCATAATTTCAACGATGCCAGGATTATCACCTGAAAATTTTTAATTTGAGTGAAATGCTTTCATTTGTGGAAACAACTTTAATATTAGATTGAATATTTAACTTACCTCCGAAGAAATCTGTTCCTCGAGTCTCTAGTTCCTCTTCGAATTGTTCTAAGTGCTTCGATATTTCAGCTACGACTTCATCAAGAGGTCTGCTGTCTCTTCCATGGATACAGTCGGAAAATATGCTAATAATCTATAAGGGGAATTATTAGTTTGTAATAATTATAGTCGAAAATTTAAAGTTCTGACTGTGAGAATTTTCACTTTATTTGATTTTTACCTTTCCAAAATTTTTGACCAATTCCAAGTCTCGACTTTTTGTTTCTTCGTTATACAGTGGAGGGTCCGGATACATTTCGTCTAAAGTATTGACGATGACATCTGATTCAACAACTACTTTGCCATCTGGACCAATAAAAGCTGGAACTTTTCCCTCGGGATGGATCTAAACAAAGAATGGTACAGTTAGTGGATTTAAAGACAAGTAGCTATAAAATTAAGTATATTTTTAAACTTTTTAAAGCATTTTTTGCAGCTTTTATTTTCCTTATTTCGGGTTTACTTGTTCCATATTTGTCGCAAGTGTAAATGATTTTAAATCGATTCAATCATTAAAGACTTAAAATTAATAATTCTAAACTCTAAAATAAAATGTGAATTTGAACTCACATCAAGGTACCATTTTGGTTTGTTCTTTAAATTAATGTTGATTATCTCGTGTGGAATTTGCTTGTATGAAAGTGCAAGTCGAGCTCGATGAGCAAATGGGCAAAATTTCATACTGAAGAGATATGGTTTCCCTTCCATCAAATCTGGTTTTTCTGATCCTTGAAAAAATAATCATAAAATACGGACTTAAAATTCATTCTAAAGAAGCAACAAAAACTTGGCTAACTCGAATTCAATCTACGGGGTTTAAAACTTGTATAGTAGGTATTCCATAAGTCAGACTTCGAAAGAAATTCAGATTCTCAATCTGAAATGTACCTATAAATTCCAAATTTTGAGAAACATCAAACATTGCCTTTAAAATGTTATGACATTCGTTTGCAATGAACCCCTAAACATTTTTGCAAAATAAAAAAAAAAGAGATATATATATATATATATATATATAAGGGTGATTAATTTCATAAGCAAAAAAATGATTTCGTCAAATCCAAGCAGACACACGTTCTGTTAGTACCTTTTGGTATCTAAATAAGCTGTGTAAAAGGAGAAGGCGATCAGACAATATTTAGAGGCTATTAAAGTATAATATAAGGATAAAACAAGTGTTGTGTTAACAATTTTATTCTATCAAACGCTTAAAATGTATAGAATTTGCTTCGCAAATTGGGCATTTTTTATTTGAATAATTAAAATTTAAAACATGCAATTGCCTTTTTAAATGAAAAGGATGTAAAAGTGTCTCAGTTAATAAAATCCATAAAATCAAATTAACAAATGAGAAATAAGTTTGTTTAAAAAATATATTTATCAAATGTATGTAATGTCAAACCTAATCAAGAGAATAAGTCTAAATTTGGAATATTTTACATTAAAATGAGTGAAACTTTTTTTTCAAATTATATACAGGCTTGGTAATACAATGGGATAATTCTACGTGTATAAAAATATATTCCATATACTTATAAGACATTTAGAACGTAAAAGTTATTTAAAAATTCAATAAAAAAGATAAAACTCGAATAGCGGACCTCTAAATCGTATCCGATTTTGAATTTTCTTTTTCTTTATGAACAATTTGTCGTCCAAAAAGGTACAACTTAGGCTTGGGTCTGAGCTTAAATTCGAAAATCCTTTTTTTTTTTTTGATTTACCTTAATCGGGCTTAATATACATTATACATAAACAATAATTTTCAACTAGCAAAACGTAATAATTATAACTTACCTTCTGAAAGATGCAAAGCACTCATGATTATTTGTGTTGTCTTTGATTTTTCAAGTTCAAGTGGAATATAAAAACGAAAGGCCGAATAATATCCGTAGATGCCGGAATTGATCGAATAAAATATGCTGACTATAGTACTGTTCTATGTATATAGAATAGGTATGTGAAAACGAGTTTCACCTGTTTATCGGTATTGTCTATTCAAGGTCTGTAATGAAAAATATGAATTAACCACGGTAGGGATAGAATCTTTGTGATAGGTTCAGAAGCAAAGCCGCTTTGGATTAAAGAGAATGTTCTGCTGGTACAAACTGAACCGCACTGGTTGACAAGCGCGGTCGATGTTTGTATCTATCTCGACTATATACATAGATACATGTGAGCAATTCCATGTCAAACCATCTAAAGAATTTCATCTATCGTTAGAAATTTTGATTAAAATTGTAGTATTCGTTCTCTTAGGTGTTGAAAGCAAAACCCTCAAATAATTTTTTAAAAATTCAAAAGACTTAGGAGATATTAAAAATTGAAAATTTTGGTCCTATTTTAACCTTCATAATCATAAACTTAGTGATTTTAATTATATTAAGATGTATTTTTATTAAATTATTCATGATAAGACGCAGTTTTGAAGAAATATTTGTTGAACACAATTTTTTAACTTTGGATGTTTCTAAAACAAATGATTAAACTGATTTTTTGAGAAAAATCTATCTTATTTTTTTAATTTAATTTTTTTAAATAGATAGCGTCCTCTAAAAGCGCTGTAAATATACAAATATGTATATAAATATAAATAGATAAATATAAATAGATAACGTCCTCTATAAGCGCTGTAAATATAAAAATGGGTTCTCTCTTAGTTTTCGAGAAATAATTAAGAACGTAGGTCTTAGCATGGCGTGCCCAGCACCCAAGAGTCTGAACTTTATTTACAGGGCTTGTAGAGCACATTTTAAGCTATCTATAAAAAAAAGTTAAAGAAAATCAAAAATGAATTTTTTTCAAAGATTCAATTTAAAAATTTGTTTTTGCAAAATCCAAAAAGTTTCTGAAATTTTCTTAAAAAAAAAACGTTTTTTTTTTCAAAACTGCGTCTTATTATGAATAATTAAAAAATATGTATATATCTTTCCAGATAGCACAAAAAACTCCGTGAAGATTTCCTGAAACTTGCAATGTAAGGTTGGGAATATTGCATTGAAAGGTTAGGGCAAGGTTTGGTCAATCAAGAAAATGTCGGCTTGAGAGGGAATGTTGCACGGCAAGTTTAGGACAGTTTGGAAGATTTATTTAACTTAATTCGATGCGCAGTAGTTTTCTATGAGACCTACGGCTGCGCAGTAGTTTTTTACCCCTCCTACCCAGGAAAAAAGAGCCGATAGAAAGTGAGGGCATCGACCACGGTCGAAGACGGATGTGTTTTCGTGCAGTCTCACTTTATAGTGCGGTGTACTGTTCTTAAGTATTGAAGTG
>JAABKJ010010232.1:0-11018 GCA_011634705.1 Andricus grossulariae
GATCTTACGTGTGGTGACATCAAGGGCCTTAAGTTCGTTCTTCGTCCATTGAACCACCCCAAATGAGTAGAGTGGAAATATATATATAATAGGTATCTAGAGATTGGTAGATCAAAATTAAGTTAAAATAGTCGTTTTTCTTATCTTTTCAGTTACTAAAATAAAAGACTTTATTAAGAATTGAAGGAAATTAAGTAATTGCTTTTTATTGTTTTGCCTGCATGAAAATGAGTTTCGAAAGGAGTGCAAGTTCTGAACTTTAGAAAATACTTGAGAAGCTGTTAATTTGTATGCAAATGAATAAGTGTGTATCAACTAAAGTGAAAATATAATCAAATTGAATGTCCGGCTTATGAATCTTGCTGATATGGAATTAGTATTGGACAAGTACATTAATGCAATTCTGCAAGTCTCATACAAACACTTACGTGGACATGTAGAAATGAGCAGGTATGAAGGCTTAATGCCACAATCAGTCGAGCATTCATCGGATAACCGTAACATTTTTCTGGCGATGATGTAACCCTCAGGCCGTTACGAAATCGCCAAACGAGCAGCCCATAGAGAGGCGTGCGATTTTTAGACTCGCTTGCAGATTTCGCGACGACATCGTTGCATAAATTACATATATAACACTGCTGATCGTCGTGAATTTCAACAATACTTAACGTGATCCTCCACAACAGTCCCCGACATTTTTTTCGTGCGAGTTGTTTTCACGAATTTAAAATTACTTAGGGGTTGTCCATAAACTACGTTACCAATTTCGGGCTATTTTTTATCCCTCATTCCCCCTCAATGACGACCACAAGAAAAGTAATGTATTTTAAAATTCTCCCAAAATAGAGGATATAGGGCGATCTGTTTACGAAAATAGTAGAATAATAGGGGAATGAATTCCTTTTAATTAAATTAATTTAAATACAATATTGAATTCACTATAAAACACTTTATATTCCTAAGATTGCAAGACGAAATATATTGCATTGCCAACAAAATAGTTAAACTTCCAATCCAAAAACATTTTCTGCCAAAAGAGATAACTTTTCTTCTGCCCAAACAGACGGACTTTCAACGAAAACAAAATTTCAACCAAAGAGTTTTTTAACAACCAAATAATTGATCTTTCCAGTAAAAAAGAATTTCGTCAAAACACTTGAACTCTTAACCAAATAATTAAATTCTCAAGCCAAAAAGACGAAGCTTGTCAAAGACAGTTGAATTTTAAACAAAAAAGTTCATTTCCAACCAAGAAAGATTAATTTTCACCTGAGAAAGATGAGTTTTTAACCTAAAAAAATGCATTTGCAAGCAAATAGTTGAATTTTTAAACAGAAAAGATTGACATTCAATGAAAAACAGTTGAATTTTTAGGCCAAAAAGAACGAATTTTCTAGAAGACTTTGCACCCTAAAAGTTGAATTTTCAACAATAAAGTTCGTTTTCAACCAGTTGAATGAAAAGAAAAAAATTTAATAAAATAGTTGAATCCTCAAACAAATAAATGAATTTTTAACAAAATACACACATTTTCTACTAAATATTTGGATTTTCAACCTAATGAGGATAACATTCTAACCGAAAATGGAATAGTTAAATTTTCATATAAAAAAATTAATTTTTAACGAAATTAAAAAAAAACAGTTCACTTTTCAACCAAAAAGGTGAATCTTAAAAAAAAAAAATTTTTTAACAAATTATTTCAACTTTTAACTGAATAGTTGAATTTTCAACCACAAATATGCTTTTTTAACCAAATAGTTAAATTTTTAACCAAAAATATAAACTTTCCACCAAGAAGATGTTCTGGAAGATGTTCAAAAAATACGAATTTTCAACAAAATACAATGATTTTCTACCAAATAGTTAAAGTGTCATCAAAATAGTTCAATTTTTAACCACCTAGTTGAATAGTAAATTGTTTAACAAGTAGTTCGACTTTAAACCAAATCGTTAATTTTTCTACTAAAGCATAGGAATTCTGAAAAAACATGTAATAAATGATATTTCTACCAAAAAAGGTTTTATTTTAAAACAAAATACAGTTACAATAAAGCAAAAGAGACGAATTTTCAACAAAATAGTAGGATCCTCAACAAAAATAGACTAATTTTCAACCAATCCGTTACATTTTACCAAATTAAACCACGAAGATTAATTTTCTACCAAAAGAGACGCATTTTTAACAAAATATATGAATTATAAGCTAATAAGTTAAATTCGCAACTATAAAAGATCAATTTTCAATTAAAAATGACAATTTTTAATCAAAAATGGAATATTTACATATATTATAGTTATAAAAATTGATTCTCAACCAAAAAAGGAGAATTTTCGACATAATAGTTGAATTTGTAACCAAAGAAATGAATTTTCAACTAAAGCGATATGTCTCCAGCAAAACAATCATTCTCAACAAAAGATTTGAACATTCAACCCAAAAGATGATTTTTCAACCAAGAAGAATTATTTTCTAAAAATGGAGTAGTTGAATTTTCAACCAAAGCAAAGAATCTTCAAATGAAAAAATAAATTTTTAGCAAAGTAGTTCAACTTTTAACCAATTATTTAAATTTTTGACGAAATAATATGACTTTTTAACAAAGTAGTTGCATTTTCAATAAAATGATTAAATTTTTAACCACATAGTAGAATTTTTGACCAAACGTGATGAATTCTGAGCGAAAAATAGAATAGTAAACTTTTAACCAAAATTATTGTGATTTTCTTATTGGGTTCCATTAATTACAGTTCGCATTTAAGCGAAAAACGAGAAAAAGGGGAAGTTTATTGAAAACAGAGGGAAAAAGAAGAATTCTTTTAAAAAATGGGGAAAGAGGGAAATAGAAGAAAGAGTGTGAAGTCTGAAATATGAAAGTGATTTTTAAACATATTAAATTATTATTGAACAGTACTCATCTTTCAGAAAATTCGCAAACATTGTCCCGCTGGACCCTCCCCACCCCCTTCGGCCTCTTACCAACCATAGTTTTTTGCGCAACCTTCTCTCCCCTCAAATTGGTAACGTAGTTTATTGACAGCTCCTTTATTTTAAAGCCTTCAAATTAAACCATCTCAAGTTAAGAGTTAACCCTTAGTAACCACATCTCTACTCACCATACATAGTAACCACACTAGTGCGATTTGGGATTTTAAATCTTTTAAATAAAATATCTCGAAAGTAACTGCTCCAAATTTTATTTATAATAGGTACCTTTTAGGGTAAAATTAGAAATGTCGTAGTAGGGAGAGACCCTTGGTCTACGCAGGTAGAAAGTTACTGATGTAAGAAATTTCACGAGGTGCGAAGTCGCACTAGTGTGTTTATTAAGAGTTAAAGTTAAAAGTTAAAAAAAAATAATCTATTTGATTGAAAATTAACTCTGTTGTGAAAAATTCGAAGTTTTGGTTTCATAATTCATGTATTTTGTTTAATATTCGTCTACTTTGTTAAAAAAAGTTTAGTTGTGAGATTTACCTTTTTGCTTGAAAGCTTAACTATTTTTATCGGAAACTCGTTTTTTTGTGTTAAAAATTAATTTTTCTATCTGAAAATTTAACTAGTCCATTTTTAGTCAAAATTTTATACTACATAAGTTAAAAATTGAACTATTTAGTACAAAGTTAATGTATTTTGTTGAAAATTCGTCTTTTTAGATAGAAAATTAATCTTATTTGTTGAAAATTCATCAAACTCGAATTTTCCATAACAATAATCTCTTTTCAAGCTCGCCTAGGGCTTATGTTACGGAGAATTCCGTAATACTCTACCTAGCACTTCACTTGTCCGGTTAGTTTAAGAGAAAATTAACATAATAATAACATTTAAAAGCTATGAAAGATTGAGCTGATTGTCGATGGGTGTTATTGTTTATGAAAACTACTAAGCATGTATCGAAAAAGTTTATCGGATTGGAAAAGTATGTGTGATACTAATACGTGGGAAAAGTTGGCCCCCGGAAGTTGGTGCCTCTACGTGATGCACGATTATTACGCGCATCCTTGCAAATTTCGACGGGAGAATTGTTAATGCGTCTACGTTCGCTATGCACACGCTGCAAATAAACAGGCGGATATATTTCGGCTTCATAATACTGAGTCCGTAGATGTAAGATAGTTATAATTAGGACCGCTTTCGGTCTAGCAATAAGCAGGTTACCCATGTGAACTTCCTTCGCTTGAATTTAGGCAGTACCGTGAAGAGGTTCTTTGGACTCTAATGTTTCATTGCATCGTTTTGCTCAAAATCAAAATAATTAGCCATTTTAATTCATTATTCATGAGTTGAAGTTTGAATGCTTGATAATCTTTCAAAATATATTGATTTCCAAATTATATTATTCTCATTTGTGTATTTTACTATTTACGAGGTTTTCATTTTTACTTACTTCACCATAGGTCTTCGTTAAATTAAAAACTTTTAGATTTGAATATTTGCAAAAGCACTTAAAAATGCACACAAAAAGTGGTATATTTTTACACTTGGAAGGCTTCCAAACTTTGATAAGTTTGCTATGAATATCTTTGTAAATTCTTTTTCTACTGATTAAACCAAAATTTTCAAATGAAGCATTCAAAAATTGAATGCTTTTATATTTGAACGCTTTCAAGCTTCCATTTATTTCATATTCAAATATACGAATGATTTATAAACACTTTTAAAATTGGAAACACTGTGAACCATTCTTCTCAATTTCAGCTTCATGTTTAATGGTTTAAGCTTTTTTGTTTTCGAAATTAAATATTTTAAAATTTGAATATTTTTAAAAATTGAAAGCATTGAAATTTGAAGTTCAAAAGCTTTTAAATTTGAATCCCTTTGAAACTATATAATTTTCTGCAAACTGGAAATTCTCAAGTTTAGTAGCCGCTGAATCCGGCTGTTCCTTATAAATGAAATTTTCTCAAATTTGAATGCATATGGGTGATTTTCTATATTAAGGTCACTCTTGATAGGAACAATTTTTTTGCAAAAGTATTTGCCAATATGTGTTTTTTATCTAATCTATAATTGATTGGTGCTAGAATGAACAATTTTTAAAGTTTTTCATCTTGAAAATATTTCTTCCACGTTTTTTAAAATAATTTTTTGAAACATTCATCGATTATTTTTCAGAATCTTCATTATAGCAAACCGATCTTTATGAAAAATAAGTATTTAAATGTTTTTAGGGTCTCTGAATCTGAATTTGGGAACAGAATCGTAAAGTTTTTATGATTGCTCAATTCACATATAATGATTGAATTTCTAAATTCAAAATGGCCGTTTGAATACGCAAATCAACCACATAAAAATTAAAATTAAAAGATTTAAAATATAAAGTATTTCAGCTAAGAGTTTTCAATTCTAAACATAAAAATATTTATTGGTGCAGATTTAAAATATAAAGTTATACAGCTAAGAGTTTTCAATTCTAAATCATCTAAATTGAAGAAATTTAAAATTTAAATAATAAAAATTACAACATTTTAAATTGTAAAACTTAAAACTTCATAATTTCTATTGTAAACTTGAAAAATTAAAAACTCTTCAATTTTAAATATTTGCAACTCAAATTTCTACAATGTTGAAGAGTTATAATTTTAAATTCTTGAATTTAAAAAATATATAGAATTAAAAGTTATTCAAGTTTCGAGCTTTCTATTTTCAAGGTATGTAATTTTAAACCTTGTTTGGAATAGTTCAATTTTGCAGATTTGAAATTTAAAATTATTCAATTTTTCAGATTAACGATTGAACATTCATCAGTTCAGAATGTTTATAGTTCAAAATAATTGAATTTTGAACATTCTTTTGGAACACACAGTTTAATTTTGAAAACTCACAATGCAAAATTCTTTAATTTTGAATCATTTCAATTGAAGACTCTTCAATATTTAGTATTGAAGAAATTTTGAAACTGATGTAAATCATTAGAATTCTAGATATTTTAATTTTAACACTTAAAGCTTGCATAATGTTTAATTTTTAATTTTTAAAATTAAAAAGTAATTAAGTCTTAAATCTTAAAGGTTTATAATAATTGAAAGGTCTACAATTTTGAACAGTTACAATTGAAAACTCTTGAATTTTAAATAATTGTAATTCAATATTTCATGTGTGTAATAGAAAATGATACAATTTCGAATGCATTATTTGGAATAGTTGAATTTTGAAGATTTAAAATGAAAAATGCTGGTTTGAGGATTTAACATAGAGATTTATTAACTTCTATAGATTTAAAAATACTTCAATTATAATCAGTAAGAATGACACCGTTGATTTATTTTGTTGAAATTCTTATAATTTTTTACATATATTGATTCTGTGACATGCGATTACACGACGTGAAATGGCTAACAACAAAACACACTGACTCTACTTGTTTGAAAGATTAAATTGAACAGTTCTTCGAAGCGATTATTCAACATCATTGCCTGTAAAGATATGTTACATTACAAGTGAAATATTTACCCGAAAAATGTTTAAATTACCTGCAGCATTGGCCAAAAGAACAAAAAAGTTGCCAAATTTCTTAGGGATGAAGAGGAATGTCTATGAAATAAAACCATACCAATAACTTTCATTTTTAACCTATCATTACCCCGCCCCCACAATGCCCAAAATATGAACCAAAAATAAAAAAATTACATTTTTACGTATTATTGCTCATTTCAAGCATTTTCTGCAGCCTTTTTCGGTACAAAGAATTATTAATGGACAATTTAAAAATCCCCCATGACTTTGTAAACGATTTGTAATTTTTTTAATAAATGTGGCTTAATTAAAACATTATTTAAAAAAAAAAGTAAAAAAAATAATCGTATTTTCTGAATGAAATGTAATAGTTAGTCATTGTTTGGAATAGAAATATTTTTTCAAAACATTATGTAATTATTTGAACAATTAATTATTGCTTGTTTCTAAATTTCTTGAAATCGAGCCAGAGATGTCCACTTTTTTCCCAAATTGGTATGCTATGCTACTTATTGTTGAATACTCACATAACTTCGATACTTTTCTCCTAACTTTTAACAAATTTATATTTGTTCAAACAAAATTTATTTGCTCAAACATTTTTTTCGAAAACTTTAAAAAAATAATTTAAAATAGAACACATACAATTATTTTTCTGACTTTAAAGTGTATAGAAATAATATAATAACCATTTTTAATTGTTTAAACGAATGAAATTTTTCAAACAATTATTTTTCCCTACAAATATTATTTTAAAGTTTTCTTCTCAAAATCATTCAATATTATGTTTAAATCAGAAAATACGATTTAAAAAATATTTGTTGGGAAAAATAATTGTTCGAACAAATAGAAATTTGTTAAAAATCAGAAGAAAAGTATCAACATTATGTAAATGTTCAATAATGAGTAGCATAGGATAACAATTTGACAAAAAAGTGGACATCTCTGACGCGATTTTCAGTAATTTTGAGAATAAACAATAATTAATTGTTCAAGTAATCACATGATGTTTCCTGAAAAATTTACCGCGCCAATCAATGAACAACTTACAATTCATTAAGAAAATACGATTATTTTTTACACTTATTGGAAAAAATAATTGTTTGAATAAGTTATATTTACTTGAAGAATTGAAAATTGTTTTCAAAGTCATGAGGGATATTCAAATTGTCAATTATTATTTATTGATTTTATCAAAAAAGACGGCAGAAAAAGCTGAAAATTAACAATAATACGTAAAAATGTAATTTTTTATTTTTAGTTCATATTTGGGGCGCTGGAGGGGTAGGGGAAGTTGAAAATGAAAGTTGGTAATATGCTCTTATTCCATAAACATTCACCTTCAATCCTTAAAAAATCTGGTAACTTTCAATCAAACCCTGAAGTATCAGTCCAACTTTCAGAAAATCTAAAAATTTCCTACGTTGAACGTATGGGAATGTTAAGTACCCGGTGGCACGTGTTGATATCGGAATTTCGAAAAAAAATTCGGGTTTTCTTTCTCCGGTAATAGAAACTTGTGGGGAGGCTTTCTTACCCTCTAGGTCGACAAACGTTTTTTCGAACACCATAATACATATAGATTAAGTGAACATTTATGAAAATATTAAACTCAAATATTATTATTAAGATAAATAATAAATAATATTAGGAATAATTTTTCAAGATCAATTTTGAAAATTTTACATTTAAATGATTTGTATGCTTTCAAATTTGAGCAACTTGTCTTATTCTAATTAATAATGAATGATTACATTTAATAATACGTACAATTATTTCTACAGATTTTTTTAACCTATAACTTTTTTTAATTTTCAATTTAAATGTATGACTTTCTCACAGAGGAAGCTTTCTAGTGATAAGAAAGGTTGAATTTTATATTTTGGCTTACAGTGACATAGTTTGTGCGCCAACACAATACTTTTTAAATAATAAATCACAAGACGTAGATGGGGTGAAACTAAAGGTTACAAAATGCAGAAAATTATAATAATAAATTTGTAAATAATATTAATTTTTATTGCGCAGTTTTAGAAACAAAACCCGTTTGAGTTTTTATTTTGTCTATTTTTTTAAATCAGAATTTAGAATTTCGATACCCCTTAAAATCGATATAACCTGGTAATTGAAGTTCGTAGCGATCGCGGTGATAGCCCGTATGGTCTGCTTATCAACTGCTTATTTTTTTTTCACTGTGCGCGTGCGCGAAAACGAATTCACGTCCGAGACGATAAGGGAAGCAAGAGATTGCGAGTGGGACAACCAGAGATTGCTAGGGACTGTGCGAAAGACTGCGAGAGAATCGAGGAGAATGTAGCAGAGATTGTGCCGTCTCGCAGTTGTATGAAATCTTAGAGAATATCCCCTTGCATCTTATAAGCGACGAAAAAGAAAAGTAATTTTTTCACTTATTTAACACTTGCATAATATATTTTATGGGTAAAATAATCTGTATCTCCTGTATTCTTTTGGACGATGTTATAAAAAAGAAAAAAAAATACAAAATTTTAAAACAATTCAATAAATATTCGCAAAGATATTACGCGGAGAATAAATATCATGAAATGAGACGTTTGCTAGGTTATTAATTCGTTTTTTTTCAAGGACTAGGATCTTGAATATTAATATTGTAAATCTCGTGAAACGAGGAAAAATATAAGAAAAAAAAAGAAAGATTGAATAAAAATCTTGCAAAAAAGACTAGGTTAAGAAAATAAAAAGGTAAACTTTTACGTCTCTAATAATTTTCCATTTTGAAAACTATTTTAATCTGTGTAACATACAATAAAATCTGCGATTTTTATCATTTAAAAAAAGTATGACTGCATTATAATATTTGTGAATTCCTGCCCTTCACTTCCATATTTATTCAGCTTTGTTTTTTCTACAGGGAAAATTTACTAGAGATTTCCCCACATACATCACTGCGAATTTGGTCAATACTGGCATAATTTGTACTCAAACTTTAATACATTTCGGATGTGATCTGCATAATATAGGTTTAGTGATATTCATGTTGATATTGCGCATATTTTATATTTTAAAATGCAGAAGTCACGACAGGTGCTTCATCGGAATCGGACACGAACAGCAACTCTTCTACCGTTATATTTCTGCATGGTAGAGTGCACTTTTTGAAGGATTCACGAAAAGCTCAAAAGCATGAGCATCGCATTTATAATAATTAAATTCGTGCATACGCAATGGTTTGGCACAGGTAAATAGCGTATTATTATTTACGTACTTTGTTTGCGAAAATTACGTATTCGGTTGTCACGATCATTATGTTTCAGTTAGCGGATCTGTTATTTCAACGTTTTTGTCGCGCAGGATGTATAGTAGGTAGGTGGCTGGATGCGCCCGGGCTTGGCTTCGAAATGTTATTAATGCTGCAGCGAGCGGCGAGCGACAAACAAAAATAATTAATATTTATCGTTCACGATTTCCGCGCCCGCGAATATCAAGAACGCGATACTGCACCCACCATCCATATATTCTATACACGGTGTTTCACGTGATTCGGCCAGCAATCAAACAAATTCAGTTGCAAGTGTTTTCACGACTTTTCAAACAATTTATCTTCATTTTGCACGGAAAAAATTTCTTAATTTGACAAAATACTGACATCAAACTTTTATGTACTAATTATAGAAATTTCACTCATCATAAAACGGTCGGTCTTTGAATTGTGCTTTAGAAAATTATCTGTCAAGTTAATATTTGGCATTGAAATTAGAATTCTGTTAAATTGACTGACATTTCAATCAATTTTACAATCTGGAGATGACCATTCATTTATTGTCAATGTAAAAATAATTCGATTTGGCTAAGTCTTCAATTGTCCCTAATAAAGACATAGCCAATACATAGCCAAGACGTTTTTCTAAGTCTCGCCCATGGCCATCAGCGAGGCTTTACTTTTCGTCTTGTATTCGAACTCAAGCGATAGACAACAAAAGGCTTCCAAGACCTGCGAGGCGAGGGTCATCACTAATCCGCTTTACATTTTACAGAATGTTTATATTATTTATCTTCATGGTATTTATTTCTTGCATATTAATAAGTTTGTTTACCTTGAGACTGACAGGTTCCGATTTTTTAATTAGCATATCAATCATTAGAAAATTACAAGTCTTATCAGTTGTAAAACTTTAATCCGCAGCAGATGTCAGTTGTTTGGTCCCAACCTAGCTACCTGATTCCTGGAAATGGTAGACCCTGCTGGTGGAGTCCATAGTTTATATAGGTCGGAGTATAATGGACATTTTAAAATAATATATTTACCAAGGCTTACACTTCTTGTCTCAAGACATGTCCACCTCGACTTGTCTTCAACCCCCGTCGAAAACCACAGCCATAAACTCAAGACTTACATCTACGACTTCTAAGTTTCTCCCCTGGTCGTCAGCAAGAAATAGCCGCTTGAAGACGAACTCCAGACGAACTAAGACCAACTCGAAAGGAAATATTTTTTACTCAGACATTCCCGGGTAAAAATATTTGGTCTTGATTTTGCCTTGGGTAAAGACCAATCCAAGACAATTTCAAGTCATTCTGTATG
>JAABKJ010010233.1:0-11018 GCA_011634705.1 Andricus grossulariae
TATATTTTAATTTGCTTTATTCTGCTACCAATAATTTTGTTACTAAAATGAATTTCATTTCTGTCTAAAAAGATTTTGTATTTGTTTTCTTATTTTAGTGGTTATGAGAAATTGGGCTAGTTCCTTTATATTTTCTACCCTTTGTAGTTTTAAATTTGTTTAAAATTTTGTAACCTACGGTTTTATCAATGAATTAGTTATATTTTGTAAAATTATTATGCTTATTTACTTGATTTAGTATCAAATAATTAATTTGATGAGCTCGAAATTGACGATGGTTATTTTCGGCCTTCTTATTCGTCGTGAATCCATTTCCATAATGTTCAAATTCTACTACCTTATTTTTTAGATTAAGGCGAAATGTCAAACTCAAAATATAAACATTATCAAGAATCTGGCCTGATCTTGCTTGCATTTTGAAGTCGGGACGGGATGAGATTAAACAATTGAAAACAAAAAGTTCTCGACGACAAAATTATCTCGAATACGGGCAATATCAGGCAAGATCCGAGAAATTCTTGTATCGGCGTGCATCTCTACTGCCTACACCAGCAGCCTTATAATTGTTCAAGTTCTTCATTATATCCTCAAACCTCAGAGGCACATACTCTCTCAATTGAGTTTTCTAACACATTGTGTTCTATATCGTAGTTGTGGTGCCCTATACATTTATCTCCCAATAATTTCTTAAAAAAGTCTCTGAAAGTGTCTAGCATCTTGTCTGTATCATATAGCAGTTCATTCTTGCTATTTCTCATGCTGACTAACTCTGTACTTTTACTTCCCTTCATATTGATCAACGCCCATTTATAAAACACTTTCTTGCTTCCTTCAAAGTCGTTTTACATTTTCTTCTCTTCTTCTGTTTTGATTTTATCTTTACTTTTCTTGACTAGTAGTTTAACTTTCCTCTTTTTGTGCCTGTAATCATTTTCAAGTCTATTTCCCTCCTCATCGCTAAGGTATGTGATTTTCAACTTTCTTTATGCGCTTATTTCTTTTCTTGGGTGGCTGCTTGAATTGCATCATTCCGCCACGCATAACCAGACATTCTTCCTACAACCGCAGTACCATATACTTCAGTCGCACTCTTAGCAATGACATCCTGGATCATAGTCGATGCGCCCTCTATATCTTTATTGTATATTAGCGCCTTTCAAGTTCCCTCATCTATATGATCGTTTATCCTATTATGAAAATCTATTCGCACTTCCGGTTTCTGTAGGTTCTCAATCTTGATACGCGTTTGTTTCATTTTTTGGTTCTTTTTATTCTCCATTCCTGACCTAAGTTTATTTTGGAGACTAGAATCTAATGATCAGTATTGCATTCAGAACCCCTCATGACCCTTGTATCTTTTACTAGCTCTCTTAGTCTTTCATACGCAAGAACGGAATCGATTATATTGTGGCTATCTCCTCTACACCAGGTGTACAAGTGGATCATTTTGTGCCTGAACTAATTAGTTTTAATGAATAAGCCCCTTTCTAAACATGAGCTAACTAATCTTCTTCCGCTATCATTTGTGCTTGGATCCCCAAAATTACCTAGCGCCCTTTCTGTACCCTGACGTTGGACGCAGACTCATCCGTTCATATCGCCTAGTAGAATAATTTTTTCAATATTTAAGTATCAAATCTCACAAAAAATATTTAAAAAATACAAAAAATGAAATAATGCTACCCTTAGAGTTAGAAAAAGAATCTTTCCTAAAGCAAATACGAATGAATAATGTAGGTCAAGGACTCTAATCTTCGTTTTTGTGCATGTGTTATAAAACTATAAACATACTTTGCGTTTTCTGACCTTGCGCTAATGGCCGAGATATGGTAGAAACTTGAATTTGTAAACATTCACAAATATATCCGCAAATAAAAAGGTGTCTTGCAGTGTATGCTTTTTTACTTAATACGTGTTTGAATCGATATGTACAATATACATTTTACCCCGATTTAGTCCTTCCTCTTTTACGCTTCACTTTTCCATTGTACTTTCAGCCTTAAAATTCTTTTATAGAGCTTTTCTGATACTACAGACACAGTAAAAATAAATAAAAGTGATACCGCCTGTAGCAAAATGTAGAATACATGAAAGCAGATACGCAAACATTAAAAATTTTAAAAAAACTTCAGCAGGTGGATTTTGAATAAAGAGATGCGGTTAAATGAAATTTGTCTTTTAAACAAAGGAAAGGTCCGTATATGAACATGATTTTTGAAAGAAAATATAATTTTTGTTTTTCTGGTCGAAAATTACGTTCTACCCGGTTGACTTCCAAGCATTTATATGAATAATTATTCCACACTAATTGCTTTATTATATAAATATTGAGAAGATAAAATAAAATTCAGAACTTTAAGGTCAAATATACCTTATAAATTACTTCAAAAGCGATTTCGGACGACACATCCCAAAATGTTTGCAAAACAAGGGAAATATGGTGATTTAAAAAAAAATTGGGAAATAATAGGGGAACACATTCTTTTAAATAAAATGAATATGGTTGCCATAGTCTTAAGGTTTCAAGTCAATAGATATTGTATTTTGAAAAAAATAGCGGAATTTTCAACCACAAAAGTTGAATTTTGAACAAAGAAGCTGAGTTTTCTAGCTAAAATGTCGAATTTTTGAGAAAACATTAACTTTTATACTCGAAAATATAAATTTTCAACAAAGAACCTAATTTTAAACAAAGAAATATAAGTTTTCAACCAAGAAAGAAAAATTTTACACTGAATAGTAGAATTTTCATCCAAAAAGTTACTTTGAATCTACAAAAAAATAATTTAATTTTTCACTAAATAGTAGAATTTGTAATCAAAAGAGATTAATCCTGAAGTGTGAATGTAATAGTAGACCTGATATAAATTAACAATCAACCAAAAAATGTGACTTTTTAAAAAAAGTAGTTGAATTTTCAACTAAATAAATGACTCTTCAAGAAAATAGTTGAATTTTCAACAATATAATTAAAGTTTCCACCAAACGTAAAACTTGTAACCAAAAGAGATGAACTTTGAACTCAAAATATAATAGTAGACTTTTCAAATATAAAGAATCAAGTTTCAACCAAAACCTGTTGCATTATCCACCGAATAGATGAATTTGCCAGTCAAAAAGACGAGCCTTTTAGAAGACATTTGAATATTCAACCAAAAAAAATTAATTTCCAACCAAAAAGGAAGACTTTTCTACCAAAAATAGTATACTGCGCTACGTGTGAGGAAAATGGTCGATTGTGAAGTAGCGTGCATTTGATACGCGAGCGAAGCGAGCGCGGCAAGTTTGCGAGTTTACAATACACCATTCTTCACGAGATGGCACATACTGTTTGGTCCAACACCTACGAGAAAAAGACTAATTTTTCCGTCTGAAAATAGCAACGCGAGGACGAGTCATGGATATACATTGAATCTCCTGCAAAGCGCCCACCTGAGTTGTAGATGGGGCCACGTGAAGGCTTCCTCAATCACACATTCACGTCAGAACATCACTTCCTCTCATTGGTCCACGTACTTTTTCCCACTTCTTAGGAAACTTTTCCTCTATAGTGGAAAAAGCATCCTATTTTCCAACGCTCACGTCAACGAATGAGAAATCGCTCATTTTATCAACTATTTTAAGACGAAAAAAGTCGTCTTTTCCGCGTAGGTTTTGGACAAAAGAAATTTTAATCGTAAAGGATGAATTTTTTATCCAAAATAGCAAATTTTCAACGCAACAGTTAAATTTTCGACCACATAAGGTAACTTTTTTGAAAAATAGTTAAATTATCAACAAAAGAAATTAGTTTTCAACCAAGTACTAGAACTTTTAACTAAACGAGATGAATTCTTGAGCAAAAATGTGATAGTAGAATTTACAATTAAAAGGAATTAACTTTCAACTGTAAAGGGTGAATTTTCAATCCTAGAGGACGAATTTTCTATAAAAAAATACGAATGTTCATAGAAACAATTGAATTTGCGATCAAAGAAGATGAGTCTTTGACAAAATGGTTAAATTTTAAACAAAAAAATTGAATTTTCAAACAAACAGTAGAATTTGTAACTAAAAGAGATGAATTGTGAACCAAAAATGTCTGTGTTCTATTTGGTAAAATTATAATTTTATGTCTCCAAAATGACCAAAAGTGAGTAAATTTTGTATTTGCAGACAACATATATAACACATGAGCTTACGGCCTTCTCCAACTTCATATCAGTTCTTCTGCAAAAGCAGTTTTTCAATTTATTTTTGAAACATCCATAGTATCCCTGAATTATAACTTTATTTTGCCAATTATTTGGAATGAATTTTATAATTTTATGTTTCCTGTGTAAATAAGACGTTAAATATCTAAAAAGAAAGTTTTCGTTTTCAAATATAAAAGGAACTTTAGTATATGAAAGATTCATTAACACAAGCTTTCTATTCTAAAATATATAGTATAAGAGGAACATTGATTTTTGAAAATTAGTTTCAAAAAAATTCGCGGCTTTTTCCCGTGCTCAAAATTCCATGCTAACTCACAATTTTTCCAGTCAGTGGCCACCCTGTATATGTATATACGTCTTTTAGCACCTGTTACAAAATGCAATACATATTTTCTCCATTACTGTCAGATGCATATTCACCATTCACGAATTCAAAATATGAAATCAATACCGCTGCAAACTTTATATTAGCTAGCCTACAGCTGACAGGTATATAGGCAACGCACCTGCGACATACATCAAACTGAGAATCTTCTATTTTGTGCTATCAACCTTCATGAAACGGTTTAAAAGAGAGGTCGAAAATTCGCTTTAAAAAGGAAATAAGTTTAAACGAAATGACTAGATTAATTTATATTCTAAAAAACAATCATGAACAGAGTTGCTACAAAATCTCAATTTGGAAAGTCTTTCTTTAACTTTTCTCTGACCAATGTTTTATTTCTCTTGACCGTTCTAAATTTTTCTTGTAGTTATAAAAACAACCTTACATATAAGGAGATCAATAATTTTATTACAAAAAAATGTTATTTTTTTCTAAATTTATTTTAAACACTTTTAGTGCCGACAAAGATATCGAATTTCTAAGAGGTAATTCCAAAAATTACGCGAGATGTACGTACAAAATATGAATTTTCAATAGAATAGTTCGACGCCTTCAGATCGTATTCTTATACATAGGACCTCAAGACATACAACGACCAAGCGCGACGTAGAGCGGTATGAAATGGAGGCGACGAGTTGAGTTTTCAACTCACAAAGATAAATATTGAACCAAAAATAAAGAAATTGAATTTTCTGTAATACAATATCCAACAAAGGAAAAAGGAATTCACAAACAATGTGATAAATCTTCCATAAAAAAATGAATTTTCAACGAAAAGTTTAATATGTAGTTGATATTTTCACCAAGAAAATATTTTAATATTCAATCAGAATAAGTTCAATTAAACCAAAGTATACGAATTTTCAGGAAAAAAACAGTTGAATTGAACCAAAAATACGAATTTTCAACCATTTTATTGAATCTTTAACACAAAAAAGACTAATTTTTAAACCGAAACGAGGAATTTTCAACCAAGAAAGATTTTTCAGTCGAGAAAGAAAAAACATTCATCGAAAATGTTGAATTTTCAAGCCGAAAACACGATTTTGCTGCAAAACAGTTGATATTTCAGCTCAGAAATATAATTTTTCAAGGAAAAAGTTGAATATTGACCAAAAAATATAAATTTTGTACCAAAATAATTGAATTTTCAACAAAGAAAAGACAAGTTTTCGACAAATTCAATGAATTTTGCATTAAAAAAGATACATTTCAAGCGAAAATGGAATAGGTAAATATGCAGTTAAAACAAAATATTGACAGAAAAAACAAATTTTCAATAAAATAGTTAAATTTTCAACCAGACAGATGAATTTTTAACCAAGAAGATTAAATTTCTACCAAAGAAGGTAAATTTTCCACAAAAAATGGAATAGTTTAATTTTTAGTTAAAAATTGATTTTCAATAAAAAAAACTGTATTTTAACTAAAGAAATGAATTTTCAAACGAAAAGATAAATTTTGAATCCAAAAGAATAATTTCCTACCAAAAATATTACTTTTTTTTAACAAAATACAATAATTTCCAAACGAACATTTGAAATTGAGAATTTTTTAAGCTAACCGTTAAATTTTCAACCTGAAAATGTGAATTTTCTACCAAAATACGAGTGAATCTTCAACCCAAAAAGTCGAGTTTTCAACAAAATAGTTGATTTTTCACGTAAAACAGATAAATTTTCAACCTAAAATAGAATAGATTAATTTTCAGTGAAAAAAAAGTCAACCAAATAAAATAAATTGTCAACAAAAGAGTTAATTTTCAACCAAATAGATGGATCTTCAGCCTACATGATTAAATTTCTATCAAAAAAGGTAAACTTTACACAAAAAATGAAATAGCTTAATTTCCAGTTCAAAAACTATATTTTAAATTAAAAAAAAACTAATTTTCAAACAAAGAAATTAATTTTCAATCAGCACGATACATTTTCAAACAAGAAAAATTATTTTTCACCAAAAAATATGAATTTTTAACATAATACATGAATTTACAACAAAATATTTGAATTCAAGGAACCTTCAACCTAATAGTTAAATTTTCAACCAAAAAGATGAAATACATAGTCGCCATAAAGATTAATATTCTACTAAAAAAATAATTTTTAACAAAATATAGAATAAAAGTAGATCCACTTTCGACTAAGTAGTGGATTTTTTAACCAAAAAGATGAATTCGCAACAACAAAGGTGAAAGTTGAAATTTCAACCAAAATAAATTTTAATTTTAAACCAAAATAGTTGAATTTTTAACAAAATAATAAAATTGACTTCAATTTCAGTATATGGAAATTTTCTTAACTCTATCAGGTTTTCCCTGACATTCCCTGACTTTCCCTGACCAGTTTTAAATTTCCTGACTTTCTCTGACTTTCTGGAATCCCTGACCTGTAGCAACTCTGATGAACATTTGTACAATTTTTTGCACTTTGATAAAGTTTAAATCGTTATTCGGTCTACTGCTAAAACTATTACTTCCATGTCACGTTCCAGAAAAAAGCAATGAGGAATATGAAAATAGGGCTTAAGAGATAATCTAAAAATGAAAAAGGAAGATTTTCCCTCTTTTCTGCTGATTGTAGTAGTTTGGCAAACGTTCATTTGGCTCTCTCTCCATATGTAAACAAGCACTGCCGAGCCACTCTCGACTCGATAGATCAGAGTGGTTTCGCATACTGTGTATACCTATGTATATGTACTATATGTACACACCTGTCCACGGTCCAAGTGATTCGAAGTGTAGAACGACTGTTTCTCAATATTTTCCAACTGCTAGCTTTAGAACAGCCAATCGGCCCAAAAGATATTAGGGAAAGAATATCTGCAAAATTAACTGAAAATTTTCAGGGAAAAGTTCTCCATCTACCCACTTCGTGTTCCTCATAACAAAAACTCTAATATATGAAAAGGTCTTGGCAACTTTAGCTTTTCACGACTAAACTTTTCAGACTGCAAACGTTCAAACTTAAAAGTGTTTGAATTAAATTCCCCGAAGTTGAAAGTTTTTAAACTAGTACTATTACATTTTAATCGATTTCGCACTATTCCAATTTTATTTGAGGTTCCAGGCGTTTCTCTACTCCTCGAAGTGAAAGCTCTACATTTTAAAACTCACAAAATTTTATGATTCTATTTTGAAAATCTAGTCTCCGAAGAGAATTCATAAAATTTCTTAGGAAGAAAAAAATATATATATATAGTTTGTTTTTTAATTAAAAGCAAATATTTGAAAGACAATGAAACATGTATATTCGTTTTTTACATGCCTTTTGTTATAGATACACGGAAAAGACTATTTTTTAATAACTCCAGGAAATTTTCATGAAAGAAAAAACGTTCCGAATTTAAAAACTGGTATTGATTGATTTCCCATTATTGTACATATGTCTAAAGGCCATGGTCTTCCAAATCACAAAACCGTAAGTCATTGGAAAAGAATCAAATTCTCCTTTAAAAGAAAACGATATATTCATTTTGAAGAAAAGTTAAGCGATAAAGTTATTAAAATGCCCTCATCGTTTTAGTATGATAACTAGAAAACAAACATGCGCGCAATTATTATTCTCTTTGTCTCCCTCAATATTTAAGTGAAAATATAAAATTAATATTAATGCATAAATTTTATATTTCATAGCATTTATTGTAAAAAATCGAAGAAAAGCAAGGACAATATTTTTGATAATTAATGAAAATTGATATCTTAACTTTGAACTGTAAATTTTCATTGAAATCTATACCCATTTCTAGTGAAGAACTGGAGCATCACCAATGATTGTTCAACAATTCTTTATCTTCTTTGAAATTGAACGATTTTTCATTAAAAGTACCGATTTCAGATATAAAATACCAACAACAACAAACAAAAAATATTATTCGAAATTGTGAATCTTCTTTGAAATATAATGATTTTTGTTGTAAATAACTTATTTTTGGTAAAAACGTTAACATCACTTTAAATTGTTGAAAAATTATAAATCGTCTTTGAAATATACATGAAAATCTGTCCAGTGAGACACGCTAGATTAACCTACAATTGTACTAAAATTGTTAACATTTTTTAAAATCTGATGGTTTTTACTACGAAAAAAACAACAAAAAATTGTTAAAAAGTTGTGAACCTTCTTTGAGATTTTTCAAATATCATTTTTCTGAATTAAAAATGCCAATTTTCGACTGATTGCACTAACACAATCCAAAGTTGTATTGCTTACAGCATTTATTTCTTTATTTGTTTTTGTTTCAAAATACATTAATTTCAATGTACTAAAATTAAATTCAGTTCATATCCAGAAGGCAGTCCATGCTCAAGTCACATAATCATTTGCAACTTAAATATGTTGTTTTCCAAAGAGGATAAGACCTGTTCTGACAAAGTTACGATTATTTTTATTTTTTAAATTGAAAACGCGAATATTATCAAACTATGGTCCAAACTTCTGTTAAAATTGTAATATTTTTCATTCTAATATATCCATTCACCTTTTTTTTTATTCTGATTGAATTTCTTGTCTTCTATTCCATGTTAGTCTGTCCATGTCCGCGCCTTGGAGAGAAGAGCGATTTTTTTTGTCTAAAAAACGAGACTCTACATTTTTTGTAAAAAAACAAGATGCATTATAGATGAAAAAAATAACTCTTAAAGGATTTTATATATATTTTCGCAAAAATCGCGAAAATAACGCGAGATTAGATTTTTTTTACAGAAACAATTTTTTTAGACTTTTTTTCGTATTTAGTATCGTTTTTTTTATCGACTTGAAATTTTTCCGAACAAGAGATACCGCAATGTAACTTGCTGTGGTTTGGCACGACGTAACGTTTTATAGGATCTTTAAAACTTCCAATATGTATTGTCTTTGATCAACCTTTTTCTTTGAACAAAGCTTACTTGCATTGCATGCCTAGGAATAAATATAGAAAAAAGTTTTATCAAAAACGAGTGAGGTCGACGATTTAAAAAATAATGACCCCTTAAAGATTTGAAAAACGGAAATAAAAATTTCCACTTTTTTCTCAAGAAAGTTGATCTCATGAGACTTTTAAAGAAAGAGATATGAAAAAAGGAATCCAATATATACTCGGGTGTGAACTGTAGGCTATTATGCTCAGCTACGATGTAAGAAAGGTGTTACCGACGCTTGGAAAAGCATATAGGAAAGACGCTACGCCGCGCTGCTACAATCCGACGGAGTGGAAGGCATACCAAAAAGGAATGCAAGAGGTAGAAGAAGAAACTGCAAGCGGAGTGAAAGGAATGATGCTGTTTGCATCGTCTTCTCTTTTTTCCCTCTCCTTTTCGTATTTTTCTACATTTTGCCTTAAAATGTACTCGTACGAAGGTAATCTTTCTAAAACTCAAAGAGAGTCCTTGCAAAGTATGCTGCTGCACAGAGGCAAGCCATTCCAGTTCGCCGTGGTTCGATTGTACCTTCTTATTCACATACTTTATTGTTTGTACACTCGGAAAACTGTTTTCTTTTATCAAAGTTCTTTCACTATTATTGTCTCCAGAATAATTTTTCAACCCAGAATATCTTATCTCCTCATTTTTTATTGGTATAATCCATTTATTATTCTTTAAACTTCATGGGTCTATAAAAGTCTAGAAAATTAGAACTTCAAATTAATGATTTAACAGTTAGAAAAAAATTTCTAATATAATCAATTGTATAAATCGAAGGGTTAACAACTCATGAAGTCAGGTGTACACCTTCGCTGAAGTCACTGGCGTGCAGTCACTTGCATTGACATAAAGTCACTGAAATCACTAGAAGTCAGTGTACAGTCCATTGGTCGAGTTGTGAACTCAAAGTAGGCGTCATTCTCTACAAAAAAGGGTTTCGTAGCCTATTCAAATATAATATTTGAAATGTTTAACTTATATATTTTTATTGCACTTATATCCTTGTCAAGTTCTAAATTTTGGCATTTCTCCCCCTTTGGAATTCCTAATTTGGGCGCTTATGTCTTCATGGAGTGCCAAACGTTAACGCTTACGCTTTTTTGGAATTCCAAACTTTGGCGCTCTTGTTCCTTTGGAGTACTTAGCATTATCGCGTATGCCCTTTTGGAATTCCGAACTTTGGCGCTGATAGCCTTTTTGAATTTTAAACTTTGGCGCTTATTTTGCTGTCCCAAATTTGAGCTCTTGTGCCCACTTGGAATTCCAAATTTTGGCGCTTACGTTCTTTTGGTGTGCCAAGCTTTAGCGCTGATGCACTTTTGGTGTGTCACACAGGATTCCATAACTTATTTTCACTGTTTTCTTTTTCACTGCGAAATTAAGGAAAGCTATCAAAAGTATGCAATTTCATAATGGCAAAAATAATTAAAATTTGTTAATTAATATTTGAAAGATTGCAAAATATAAATAATAATATAAAATGTGTAAAATGGTATATATATATATATATATATATATATACACAGCATGTGTA
>JAABKJ010010234.1:0-11017 GCA_011634705.1 Andricus grossulariae
AGCGAACACGTGCATTAGTCGCTGGCTTGGCGCAACGTGCTATATTGCCACTGTACCGACACGGTATTGCTGCCTTAACAATACAACTTATACTACACTTGGTTTTGTTAGTAGACCGATACGTACTGTTAATGCAACAACTTGCTTCGTTATAGCAGCAGTAACATAGATTTAATGCATTCGTAATGTTACGAGAGCAATAAATTTTTTTCAGTGTATATCCTGGACGCATTTCATGTCAAGGAGTTCCCAGCGCTAGGTGCATAACATGTCATGCACATGCTGAGTACCCTGAATACATACTATACAGGTATCTGACTCATGTGGGATGGACGTATCTCTACGGACACAATGCTACAATAAGAGTACTTTGCTACTATATTTGTCGATCTTACGATTTTTGCCGTGACCTTGCCCTGCCGAACGCTCCGAAGGAGATAAAGTCAATTGTCCAAAACGAGAAATGCCGAAAATACTGGAAGTACGATTTTGACACTGCAGTCTCCATTGCAAACGCGAAGCATGAGACAAAAAATGAGAAGTGGTATCGAGACCTTAAAAGAGAGCTGCGGCGACTGTATCCAGAATATTGAGTTAAAATAATTGCCCTGGTGATCGGTGTTCTCGGCATAGCGAAGCCATGACTGGCTCGTAAGTTCAAAGCCATAACCGCGTACAAAAGATATGCCGAGGTACTTGAGAGATGGATAAAAAGGACTGTTAGGGTGGGTCGAAAATAAATACTTCTGGAATTCAAAATCACTACAATGCGTAAAAGTAGCGTCCTGGGGTCCTAAAAAAGTGTAATTAATTTGGAATCAATTGACATGCAGCTTGGATACTAGCCCTCGAGAAAAGGTTTAAAAAATTTCTATTCTGCAGACTTTGTACATTTTATTGAGTTTCAAATTTTTTTACATAACCGCAAGACCCAGAAATCGAAATTGGCAATACAGCGAATTTTTAAAATGTGGATCTTGGTATTCAATCATCTTATCTTCATACCTTATAGTTTAAACATTTTTGTGAGCATGTGTGGGTTTTTAAACATAGAACTATCCTAGAAAAACTCGACAAGAACCAGAAATCGAAATTAGAATGACTGCGAATTTTCTTATTTTGAAATTGTGTATCTAACAGAATAATTGTTTTATTTATAAGTCAAACATTTTTCGAGCTTGTGTGGAATTTTTAAGCCTAGAAATGCACTAGAAAATGCATTGACGGGACCCAAAAATAAAAATGTGTGAGCCTGTATGTCTGTCGGTTTTTAGTCTTTTAGCACGATACATTCGAAGAAATTAACAGATTGAATTGGCCTTTGGCATACTTTTCAAGTGTCCTAAACTAAACGTCAGATTTGTTAGCTAGTCATTTTGGATAAAAATTCAAAAAGTTAAAGAATTTTCCAAATTTTTTAGACAACTTTCTTCAATATTTAAAAGTTCTCTGGAAAGTTGTTTGTAGTACTCAAGCAACCAAATAATTTCTCCTCATGACATTTTTCGATAAAAGATAAATTACCAGAGTTATATCACTTACAAAATTGAAAAAAAACGAAAATTAAAATTTGAGGCCAAATTACCGAAGATACGAAAGAAAGGAATGAAATAAAAATGTTTATATTTAAAAGCCCTACAAGATTATCAAAACTTTTTGAATTTTCTTGAAAAGTCGAAAATTCAAATTTTGACGGCAGAAAAAATATGAAGAATAAAAAATTCCATTTTGTGGTTAAACTATACAAGATACGACAAATGATGGAAAACGAAAATTGTGCTCTAAAAATATATCTACAAATTTTTTTTTCAAAATTTTTTGATAGGACGCGTAGTTTATATTTTTTTCATAAAAAAAACACTAAAAATATAAAAATATCCGATTTTGTGGACGAACGAGATAAGCTAAGAAACAAACAATTAAACAAAAGTTCTTATCCCGAAAAATAAAAAATTCCATTTGTTTGTTAAACTATACAAGATACGAAAGAAGATGAATCAGAAAAAATTGTGCACCCTAAAAAGATCTACAAATTTGTTATTAATCACTTTTCGACGGGACGCGCAGTTTTTGTTTCATTTGTAAAAAACTGATTAAAGAATACAATAAATTGAATTTTTGGACAAAGGACACAACCACGAAAAAAATTGATAGAAAAAAGTTTTTTTACTCAGGAAAGAGCTACCAAATTTTTATTAATCCTTTTTTGATAGGATGCGTAATTCTTCTTACAATCGTGAAAAATAACACTGACAATATAAAAAAATTGAAAAAAGGGCGCAAGATACAAAAAAAGCTGAACAGACAAAAGTTGTTCAGCCAAAAGAGATCTACAACTTTGTTAATTTGTTAACTTTTTGGTCTCGTTCTGGGAAGGGTAGAACTGTGCACGAGCCCATCTGTGCACGTCGGTGGCCACTAGTACAACTGTACTCGTTGTCCACAGACACAACTGTACACCGGCATTCTGTGCACGTCTACATTTCGACGTGCACAGTTGGGGTTTCCCATCTGTGCACGCGAACTATTGCAAGGATACCATCTGTGCACTTCTAAATTTTGACGTGCACAGTTGGAAGTCTTTCATCTGTGCACGTTACCCGTTGCTAGGGGTCGAATAATAGGATTAGACATTTTTAAAAGTCCATATATCCAGATGGTGCACTTTTGGGTGATGAATGATTTTATTAATCGATATGTGCACAGTTGGAAGGGTACCATCCGTACACGTTTCAAGTGAAATTGATGATTTTAATAGTTCTAAGTGAGAAATCTGATTTAATTAATTAAGACGTGCAGTGTCGGGAGTCTCTCATCTGTGCACGTTGACTTGTAAGTCAATAATATGTCCGTATCAATTGAGACGTGCCCAGTTGGGAGTCTTCCATTTCGGCATATGTACAGTTGGGAGTGTTTCATCTGTGCACGCGTAAAGTTGGGAGTCCCCATCTGTGCACGAGGACTTTTAAGTGAAAAAATGATCGTATTGATTGAGATGTGCACAGTTGGGTGTCTCCTATCTGCGCACATGCACAGTTAAGAGTCCCCTATCTGTGCACGTGAACCGTTGGTAGGGTATCATCTGTACTTGTCGACATTTCAACGTGCACAGATGGGAGTGTCCCATCTGTACACGCTAAATTTGAGACGTGCACGGATGTCCCGGTGTACAGTTGTGCCTGTGGCCAACAATGTGCACAGTTGTACCAGTGGCCACCGACGTGCACAGATGGGCTCGTGCACAGTTGTTTACAAAATGTCTGCCTGTCTGTTGGTCTGTCTGTTAGTCTGTAGATTGTTATTTGTTAGCACGATAACTTTCAAAAGAATCAACGTATTGGATCAGGCTTTCGTATACTCTTTAAGTGTCCTAAACTAAAGGTCTGGTCCATTAGCCAGCCATTTTGGATGCAAATTCAAAATGTGAGAACACTTCGAAAAATGTTGAGTACACTTTTTTTAATATCCACAAATTATATGGAAGGATATCAACAGCAGTCAGAAAGGTGAAAAAAATATTTTATCGATTTTTTAAATATAAATTTGCCACGTAAAGAACGAATTTAGCAACTACATTTTATTCGCTGAAACTGGCTCTAATGATATGTAAATATCGTAGAAGAATAAATTTAGCGCCTATAATCTATCAGATAACGAGTATATGATATAGGAATTATAAAATCCAATAAAGCACTGGAATATTCATCAGTTACATTTTTAATCAAATTGTTTCTTAATGCATTGATTACTGATTTCTCTGATAACAAAATATGAGAATTGAATATAATCTCGTCTTATCATTGGCATGTATCCTCAATACTATTGGTGAATATAATCATATAATATAGCTATAATTTTAAGTACACTTTTCAGCCTACCGCAAATTGCAATGGATCCGACGTAATTCACATGCTATCCTCATCACTTTTTTGAAAATTCTATTTGACTTTGTCCGCAACGAGTATGGATTTAATATCAATATACTCCGGTACACATATTGTATGCGCCTAAGGGGTCATCCACAAATTACGAAAAAATATTGGGGGTTGGGGGAGGAGATTTTACTTTTCCTTATAGGGGGAGGGATTGAAAAGTCTAACTTTAGAAATAGTAATCGTGAGAATAGAACAGGGGAAATAAGAATTTTTTCCCGAAGAGAGTTTCAAATTCTTCATATTTCAAAAGGGGAGTGATTGGGGATTATATTGTATACTGCGTTCCCAACAAAATAGAAGATTTTTTAACCAAAAAGTTCAATTGTCAACCACGAAGATCAACTTTCTATTAGAAAGACGAATTTTGAACATAGTACATCAATTCTCGAACTAAAGGTTTAATTTTCAAACCAGAAGAATGATTTTCAATTTAAAATTTAATTTGTAAAATGTCCTCAACAAAATCAATTCTCAACATAATAGCTTATTTTTCAACCCAAGAGCCGAATTTTCAACTAGGGTGTGCGACTGTTGGTTCTCGCGCTTCGCGCTCGGTCTTTGTATTTCCACCACATTTGCGCCCAGACCTTTTAAAATTAAAAGCCATATTATCGACAACTGTAATTTGGTGATTGTGAATTCTTTTTTGTTAAAGCTCCTTTGGCTTCAACGAAAACATTCTCATCACGTATCTCGTGATTTTGAAAAATAATGTACACATTTTATTTTTTATCATTAATTCAATATTTGCTCCTCATTTTGCACTAATTTTTATTCTCAGCTGCCCTGAAATGTCTATCATTTCAATGAATCTATATTATCACAGTTCATAATATGCATTGGTATTGAAACATACATACGTATTTTTTATTGTCTTGTTTTTATGATTATGAAAAAGTGTGCGTCCTATACAAAAAATGTTGTTATTATGCATTTTATTGTAACTTGTGTCGATTCTCCATGAATTTAATTTGTTTATTTTCAACGCTATTTTCAATAATTTAAACTGAAAACACGAATACGAGTGTAAAGTGGCTCTGAGCAAGTTTGCAGATATAATTGAGTGGAAAAATGTTGTTAAATAAAAAGTTATTGCAACAAATTTTGTCTTCACATTATAAATAACAAATTTGTACATCCACTTTGAGTAAACAAGTTTGCCTATTATTTTTTTTCTTTTCTTGTGTCGTTTTACAAAACATTCTTTTTTTCTTATTTTCAATGTTATTTCTCACGACTAAAATAAAAACTAAGCATCTCATCGAAAAATTGTTGGCGAAAAATTTGTAGCTGTTTTTTGCATGAGCAACTTCCGTCTATTCATTTTTTCTCATAGCTTCTGTCGTTTGTCCGAAAATTCAATTTTTTTATTTTTTAATGTTGTTTTTAGGACAAAAATAAGACAAACACTGCGCGTCCTATGAACTCTGATAATTTTCTTTCCATTGAAAAATGTTATTAAATCAATTATTTGTCTTTTTGAGTATGACTAACAACTGTAAATAGAATTTTCGAATCTTGAACAAAGTGGTCTCAAAAATTTTCAATATGTGCTCACTTTTTCAATTTTTATCAAAAATAGCTTGTTAACGAACTTGCTCTTTCTTTTTAAGCTATCAAGAAGTGTACCAATGCACAATCCAATCTGATAAATCTTTCGAAAGTTATCGTGCCTACACGATACTACAGACTGGACTACAGACAGACACCTTCATGAAAATCATTTTTCCTGACTCAGGACGCCTCAAAACGTGAAGATTTGATGAAAACCGACTATGACAAATTTTACATAAAATCAATACCTTCTCATTAGGATGAGAATATGAAAAAAGAAATTTTCAACCAAAAATGGAATAGTTGTATTTTCATTAAAGCTAATAATTTTCAAACGGAAAGGAAACGACTTTTCAACAAAAAAGTTCAACCAAGGAGATAAATTTTCAACCAAAACGATGAATTTTCAAACAAGAGGTTTAATTTTGTCAAATCAGTGCGACTTTTAACTAAATTATAGAATATTCAAATAAAAAAGATGAAGTGTCAACAAAAAATTGATCACTTAATTTTCCAGGTCAAAAATATTTTTACAAAAAATCAAATTTTCAACTAAAATATTGAATCCTGAAACAAGAAAGATCAATTTTAATTGCGTTATTTAGGTAACCAAGACAAATTTTTGCGACTTTTTTACCAAACGGTTGAACTTTTGATAAAGTAATTGAATTTTCAACCAAATAGTAGAATTTTTAACCACAGAGGATGAATTTTCAAGCAAAAATATAATAGTAGACTTTTCAACAAGAAATAATTAAGTTTTAACCTAAATTAATGGGATTTTCTCATTGGGTTCTGTTAATTCAGAATATATGTAAGTGGAAATGAGAAATAGGGTAAAGAGGGGGAGGATTTCAATTTTATCTCCGGACAATTTTTTCTTGACTTTAATTTTCTCTTCTGGCATATCTGATCGCCAGAATAATTTCTCTGTCGGCGGGATTCTAAGGAATACCAGAGAATATTACATTATTTCGGTTTTTGCTATTCCTGTTGAAAAAATGAGTTTAGGTACTTCACTCCACGGAAGAATAAAATACACCAGAAGAGAAAAATATTCCAGAAAAGAAAAGTATGACAGAAGAGAATAAACAAGGAAAATTTATTCTTCTTTTTCATGTTGCAGAGATAAGTTCACAGTTTGAGTGTCTACCTAATGGCGCCCCTATTCCATGTGTTCCTCGTTCCAGACCTTCTCATTCTCCAGAAAGGCATCATTCTCCTGGAAGTTCTCTTCCTGTCCGACCTCATTTTCCGGGTTCTCCAGTCATTACTCCTTCTCCTGCCGAGCCTTTTCATCGTACCAGGTCCAGGTCTCCTTCTGAAAGGCATTCTTCTTCACGCGTGCTTGGGCATACACCTGAGAAAGTTAGATTTATTCGGCTTATTCCCAACATGGAACAGAACATGCGATTCGAAATTCGAAAATACGCTTTTCCTCGCGATACACCCATTAAAGTGAAAGGAAAAAATCAGGTCCTTCTGCCTATGTCAACCGAAGACAAACTGGTATTATCAACGTCTAATGGTGACATTTTTGCAATATTGGAGAGAAATAAAACGTGTCTCCGTGGAATATATACAATGAGATCTGAACATGGCATCCTCACTGAAAGACGGGTAAAACTAAACATGCACAGTGGCGCGATTCAAGATATGACTCAAGGAGAAATCAAGATATCTCCATTAGGAAGGAATCGCCCAATTTCAAGGGAATTTAAAATAGTAATTGCAGACGAATTTCATCAACAACATTAATTTAAATAATAAAAATGTGAAAATAACATATAGTTTCTGATTCCAAGTAGAATCTAAATGTTTATAAGTTACTGGTAATTGCAATAGAAGCTTAATGTATTATCGTTCTCTAGGCTTCAATCTATCGTCAATATCCCACTCTCTCTTTTTCGGAAGAAGATAAATTAAGTTGCTGTTGATTATTTCACGATCCCATTTTAGGATAAAATTTATTAGAGGCTTATAATGATTGCCCCAGACCTGAGATTTTCAAGAAATAAATGGTTAGTCTCTGAGTTAGTGAAGGCAGTCGACTGAGAAGGGTCTTTTAAAAAGATCATTACATAAAATCCGTTTCATTTTCTTACGAAAATATAATGTATTGTTAATAATTATTTTCACGAGTATATTAATATTAATTATAATAATAATAACCATGTTAGCTCTAAGAAAGAATCCAGAGGCGACTTCTGTCACCTCCAACACTCAAGGCCGCTGTGTAAGCATGGCAGCGGTAAAAGACCACCTACAAACTGCACCATGCTCCTAATTTTGTATCTGAGACATCATTGCAAATGATTTCATACATCGTATTAATTCAACTATCTATATTCTAATCGCATCAGTCATTTGACTGAGTCCGTGGCTATGATGAAAAACCGGGTTTTTCTTAACCCGAGAACAAGTTTGAAACAAAAAAAATAATAAGAGCCTCGGTGGCTCAATTGGTTAGACGCTCGGACTTCACCTTAGAGGTCCGGGGTTCGATCCCTAAACCGGCACCTCTAAAAAGTTTTCTATGTACCTTCACCGAGGTTCTGGTGGTTCGGAACCCACCTTAAGCTGTAGGTCCCCCCATCATGCACTTGACTGCAGCCCAGTTCGTGAATGATGGGGTCAACACCAGGCTTTGCCGAATATGCCAAGGCTCACGCTCTTATCAATTCACTTGATACATCCAGCTCTAACCAAAAATGCCTTTGACATATTGGGTTGTAACCATCTTAAGCCTGAGACATTAATTTACATTAATTTATATGGCCTCCCATTCGATTCTAGTGACACTACACATGGCCTACCATGCATCAACTATTCTGTACGTGATGAGCTACAATTACATAAAATAAAAGATTCACTCTAAAAGTTAGGGCACTTTCTCGAAACCAAAGGAAAGAAAATCGCACGCTGAACAAGTTAAACTTTTAACCATCATGCAGCACTGGACGCATAAAATAAGATCTCTTTCAACAACGAAAGAGCGCCCTGAATGGCGAGTAAAGTGGATTCAGTAAATTTCCACCTTTTCTACTCATCCTTCAGTCTGTTCAATAAAATATCATGTGCCGTTGCAAATCCTTCTAGTCGAAAAGAAATTCAAGTCCTCTCGGAGCAAGTATATGTGACGTGCGTCGAGGAAAGGGGTCTTACTAGGAAATTATCAATATGCAGGTTTTAACGCCTTCCGATAGTTTTTGAGTTACACTTCTTGATGAAACGATGAAAAAAAATGACCGATCCTTATTATTGCTCAAAGGTGGGTTCTTAGGAACCTTGTAAATTGCGCTTTCTTCGGCCTGACTAAGATGTCGTGAAACACCTCCCACCACTCACAACTACATTTTCGCGCCTCACCTATAATATCCGTCCGTGTAACGTGCACTGAACAGACAGTTACAAGCGCGAGAGTGTAGTTGTCTTGTAAAATCCTGGCTTTCCCAGTCAGATACCTTTTCGCGGCGCACGTCACATATGGAGATACCTATCAGCTAGATGGAGACGGTTCAGATATATTATTAGTTTGTAACTTTTTCCAAAGGCTAAGGCTGCAAGGTCCACAGAATGGTGTCTACTTAAAAATACTGAAGAAGTGAAGAAAGTTATCGATGGAATTAAGAACTTTTCTGCTGTAGGGCCGAATAAAATCAGCAACTGTTGGTGGTAGAAGTTCACTTCTAAGCACCAACACCTATCTCGTATATCAACTACTTTTCTAAACAAAGAACAACCCATCCCGCAGTGGTTAGTGAAAGGAGTCACGGTACTGATCCCTAAGACCGGACATTTGTTAACTCCAAATAACTACAAGCCCACAGCTTGTTTAACCCTGGACTGGTACCCTAGAAATTTGATGATTTTATCATTTTGATGATTGATGATCTAGGGTGTGCCAGTCCAGGGTTAAACACCAACTACAATCTGTTCACTGAAATCCTCAAAGAGAGGATTTTAAAATCTATCAAGCCGGTATGGAGTGCAATAGTTGAACAACGTGGATGCAAGAAAGGACTGGCAGGTTGCAGGGAGAACCTGCTAATAGACAGGTGTACTACCCAGGGCTCGATCAGGTATCGAGGCAATCTGTCCCTGGCTTGGATTGACTACCGTAAGGCATCCAATAACACAAACCATGAGCTACTTATCAAGCTCCTTGAGTGCCTGGAGGTGCATTCAAGAATAGTGAGATGTATGAAAGAGCTGATGCTCTTATGGCCGACAAGATTTGTCATAACACCTGAGAAAAGACAAGTGACTACCAGCTATGTCACATATAAGAGGGGGTCTTCCAAAAATACTCTCTACGTCCGACACTTTTCTACGTCTACCTTTCGTCTCTATCTATTATGCTTCGAGGCTAAAGCTCTGAATACCTATTTGGCCCGTCGAACATAAGAGAATATAAGGTCAACCACCTCTTATACATCAACAACCTTACATTCTTTACTTCCTCGAAAAAGGACCTCAAACTCCTTGTGGCGGCAGTAAACATGTAGTCTAAAGCGACTGACATGAGCTTTGGACTGGACAAGGTTGCCTGCGTCCAACTACATACAGGAAGACTAGAAACTACATTATCGCATGACGATCAGAATTTTGAACTCATAGATAGGTGAAAATACCATTCAACATCTTGGTCATGCAGAAACATATGCATTTCTTGGAATGCCGCAGGTGGGAGCCCAGGATGTGCGTTTGTTAAAAACGGTTCTTAAAAAAAGTTATCGCGAAATTCTCAAAAAAATTGGGCTTCTGAATTATCTGGAAATAATAAGATCCAGGTGATCAATATGCAGGCCGCTCCTAAACTACTTTACACGGTTGATGCAGTAAAATGGAACGTCGATCAGTTGAAGCAATTTGACCAAAGCACATGCGAGATGATAACAATCGTTTGGAGTCATCATTCTAGATCTTCGGTACCTCGGATATACCTTCCTCGAGATAAAGGGGGTAGAGGTTTGCTGAGCTTGGAGTGTCTTCATCGAAAAACGGTTCTGGCTACAGCCTGCTCAGTTCTGAATAGCACATATTGTCTTATGCGACCCGTACATCAAAATGAAGTCGTCAATGCAGCGGGTTTCTATACCATGTCGCAGATAGGGCTGCAGAGAAGCTTGGTCGCCCATTTGATTCCAGTGACACTACACATGGCTTAGCAGCACTAACACCTTTCGTGCTCAAAATTCGTGTACAGAAAGTAGAACATTCGCTTCTAGTAAGAGAACATGCTAACAAGCCCCTTCATGGTAAATTCTACGGCAGTATACGTAGAAAATAGCTATCGATGGGTCTGTCCAACATGTTTCTCAAGTCTTATGGATTGAGATTGGCGATTCCAATTGCCGAGCGTGCAAGCAAGAGCCAGAAACACTTGGACATGTTCTGAGTGGATGATCAAAGTATGCACGTTACAGGTACATAGAGAGACACAATGCAGCTCTAAAAGTGTTATATTACCATCTTAGGCACTTCTATGGTGTTGATCTATTGCCCATCTTGCCATACGCCCAGGG
>JAABKJ010010235.1:0-11017 GCA_011634705.1 Andricus grossulariae
ATTCTAACCATTCTTTCGGCGGTCTACCTCTGGGCATTCTGCCATTTACTTTACCTTTATACACCTGTTTGGTCAGTTGTTCATCTTTCATTCTTTCTCAACGGGGAATTTGGAAGGTGAATATAAACTCGGGCGTAAAGGTAATTCTGCGAATTTTGAATGATCGATGATTCCACGCATTCCGCGCATGCTAATAGGAAATGCTAGGGATAACGTGGGTCCTCGCGGGTCCCGAAGCCAGTCGGAAAGCTTGGAGAGTTCTATTCGATTTGGGATCTCAGAGGGTGAGCTGTGTTTGAAGCTCTCTCTGAATTCAGATAACTTCAAGCCAGAAGTTATCTTCAGGCAGCACGTTGACCACTAAATAATGAAAAGCTACATTCATTTAAGAAACTTTTTGGTGCTTGATATATTTTAAACGGATTTTCCTTTTAATTCAGTGCAATCGAACAATAAGTAATATGAGTAATTTAAAGAAAATTTACAGTTAGTCTCGTGACAGCTTTGCACTTCTCTTATGAACACCTCGCTGCATGAGATTGAAGGTTTTTAAATTCTGAATGGAGGGAATAATTATTTTGAATCACTTTCTGAAAATAAATTCTTGTGAATAGAATCTGAGTCAAAAGAAGATTTATCTCGTGACAGCTTTGTACTCTATCCTAATCGATGGAGACTTTGCTGTAGAAATAAATTTTCGGCTAATTTTTAAAATTTGGTTTAATTCGAGCAATGGCCCACGTTACAGCTTTGCACTCTACTTTGTGGAGACCACGCTGTGTGGAATCTTTGGCTTCTTCTCACAGAAATTAGAGGGACAGTTCTTTGGAGTAAAGTGAGTTTGACTGATAACTTAGAAACTCATTTTATCGGAAATAAATCCTGCGCAATCATATCTCACTTGAGTGATCCCAAACTTCCTCTCAAAAATGAAAGATTAATTTATTTAAACCCTCAAAATGAATCGGAGAAATGAAGTTCTCTATGTCGAATCTTTTGCAATAATTAATTATGGATCTTCGGACAATTATATATCAAGTGAATTTCTTATGGCAAATTACTTCTTATTCAAAGGCCTCCGTATCCTTAAAAGTAAATTTCTGTTCTCGATTGGTCAAGAGGAACCCATTCTAATTTCAAGGGTTTCATTATTAGTAAATTATAGTAATAGAATTGTAAGGGCTATTTTCAATATCCTTCCAGCATTCGAACCGACGTCAATAATCGGTTACGATCTGCTGATTAAGACACAGTAAGTAGCAAACTGAACTAATTTTCAATAATTAATTGCATTATTGAAACTGGTCTATATGCGACATACCTATTAAATAAAATTAGGATGATAAATTATAAGATATCCGTAGAAATATATAAGAGCATGAGGATCTAATTGCTAAAATGTTATTACGAGAAAAGAGAAATGTTACAATACATTAATTTTATTTAAATGAATTTATTCCTTTATTTTTGTGAAAATTCACCCTATTTTCAATGCTTCGAGAGCATTTTGGGCTGTGAAGTCTGTTAAAATATTATGTTTGTATTTGTATTCAAGATCGAAATGAAATCTATTTTCTTATGAATAATCTTATGCAAACAAAGCATGAAAAAGATTGTCATTTCAAAAATTATATTTCCAAACTTCCTCCTTGCATAAAATTATTCATAAGAAAATAGATTTCATTTTGATGTTCAATACAAATTTTTAAATAGACATTAAACTCTTGACTCATTCCAATATGCAGGGCTTGCTTATGAATATTTTAAGAATTCTTTTAATTGACGCCAAATAATTTTTACCTTAATTTCTAGAAAGAAATTTTAAAAAAAATTTTGTATAAAGAATGTTTTAAATATTAGCAATTTTGGAAATGTATTTTTTGTGTTTTATTTCAGGCGTTTTTAAAATAAAATCAAAGAAAAAATGTTGGCTCAAGGGGAGAGGGGGGGTGTTTGCATTTATATCCTTATCCTGGGTGGTTCAAGCGTTGCTTGATCTGTGGCGAAGAAGGAGAGGGCTGGAAAATGTCTTCAAAATAACTAAAATGATTTTGATCATAAATTATAGTTTCTGATTATTATTTTTTTATATTTGTTGGTATTCTGTTCTTTACTACTGATTAATTAAATTAAGAAACCCGTTTGAGACAGAACTCCCACTTCTGGGTCTCTCGAGAACTGTTTTCTCCACAGAAAGTTTTTCCTTGTGTCGTGTGATGATGAAGTAAGTCAAAAAAAGATTATCAAGCTTCGCCTACTCGTCTGCCCATCTAACGGCTTTAGAATCTTTAGATCATCGCTCTATCGTCTCTCGTTTGTTGGAACATCCGACATCGCCTGTTCACCTACTTTTAATACCATGTTGTCCTCGCGTACACAATTCAAAGTTCAAACAAGGGTGTCAACACTTTCGCAAAACATATCCCTTCTCACTGAAGTCTTGACATTTTATCTGCTGATTAAGAGATTTGCCAAAAGATATAAATAATGATATTGATTTATCAACACTGATCACGAATTTCTCGATGACTCTTCAAGCTTACATCCTCCTGATGCTGATTCTTTCTGTTAGAGGAAAAGAAATTGATTCAGGCTAAGATGACAAATTGCTGTTAGAATGTAATTAATGGATATTTTATCTGGGAAAAATTTTAATGGATTCAATAGGTGCGCTTTAATTCTAATAGGTATTTGCCCGTTAATTTTCATGATTGGAGAATTAACATATTAAAATGTTTTATAATTATTGCTATTTCGAACACTTTTTGGATCCCTCTCCTTCTTTGTCACATATCATCACACAGAACTTGAACCCCACAGAGTGGCGTCACAAATACGTAATAATATTTTAACAGAATTCACAGTCCAACATGCTTTAAGAACAGAGGAAATAGGGTGCTTTTTAACGAAAATAGGGGAATAATGTAGAAGTACTATCTTGCATTTTTAGCCAAATAGTTAAATTTAACACTAATAAAGTTGAATTTTCTACCAAAAGAGATGAACTTTCAATGAAATAGATGAGTTTTCAAGCTAAAAAATATAATGTTTCAGAAGACAGTTAACTTTTAAACCCGAGAAGATAAATTTGTTACCAAGATAGATTTTTTCAAACCAAATAGTTGAATTTTCTAACAACAAACGAATTAATTTTAACTAAATTTTAACCATTTTTGAACCAAATTGTTAAATTTTCAACCAACAAACGAATCAATTTTAGATGAATTTTCAATAAAGCAGTTCAATTTTGGAACAAGTTAATGACTTTTTTACAAAATAGTTGAATCGTCAACCAAAAAGTTAATTTTAAATTAAATTGTTAAAGCTCTGAATATAAAACATGAATTTTCAACAAAAAAGTAAGTTTGTAAACAAACAAAAAAAAATTCTTTTACAAAACAGTTGAATTTTCAACCCAAGAAGATGAATTTTGAACAAAATAAATCAATTTTGTACCACAAAGTTGATTTTTCAACCTACATATATGAATTTTTAACCAAGTGATCGAATTTTTAAGCAAAAATTTGAACTTTCATAAAAAACTGTTAAATGTTTAATTTTTTAACCAAATAGTTGAATATTGAAGCCGTGAGGACAAATTTTGTAGAAGACACTTGAATTTTCAATCAAGGAGAATCAAATTTTTATTAAAAACATAAAATTGTTGATAAAAATAAATAAATTTTCAAAAGAATTAATAAATTTTTATTAAAGTAGTTGAATTTTTAACAAAATATTTAAATTTTTAACAAAATAGTTGAATTCTCCACTAAAATGATGAATCTTCAACAAAAAAATTAATTTTCAGCAAAGAAGTCCAATAAAAAAAATTAATTCTTAACAACAAAATATAGTAGTTGATATTGTAAAAAGGAAGAGATGGTAATTTTAAATCAGAAACAGTCGAATTTAACCAAAAAGACGAATCCTGAACGAAAAATGTAATAGTTGATATTGCAATCAAAATAGGTTAAATAAAGAAACAGATTAATTTTTAGGCTCGAAAAATTCGGGATGCCTATCCGAACTTATGAAAAACATCTGACCATTCATCCCGAATTTCGTCATGACAAGACACTTCATCATTTTTAACGAAACAGTTGCATTTTTAACCAAAAAAGATAACAATTCTACCAAAAGCGATGAATTTTCAACGAAACAGTTTAATTTTTAAGCCAAGAAGAGGAATTTTCTACAAAACAGTTGCATTTTTGACCTGAAAGTCTGTATTTTTAACAAAAAAGTTAATTTTCAACCAAATAGTTGAATATAAAACTAAATACCGCTGCGAAGTACTATGGATGTATTGATTAGTGGTGCATTTATTCACTATGGGTGTATTTATTTGTGCTCATTTCATGAGAAAATTGCTTCTTCATATATATCAAATAAATTTGCTTAATCATAGAGGGAGGTATTTTTCTCTAACAGGACAAAAAAATGGATACTTTCAGTATTTTTAAAGCTTATGTTTCTGTCTTATCGAAAATCTTATTTTCAGAAAATCAGACAGCCCATTAACACGTCAATTGATGTGTTCTGTTCAAATGAACAACTTTTTAATATAAGGTAATGTTGTTATATTCCAAATTAAAAGAAAAGTTTTCTTCATAGAAACAATGTAGCCTTTTTTTAAACTTTTTTAAAACGATTAATTTTCAACTAAAAATATAATAGTTAAATTTATTCCATTTAAAGAAATTAATTTTCAACAACGACACAATTTTGAACAAAATACTTTAGTCTTCAACTTAATAACAGTTCACATTCAAGCGAAAAAAGGAGAAAATGGGAAGTTTCTCGAAAACAGGGGGAAAATAGGAACTCTTTAAAAAAGGGGTAAAGAGGGTAATCGGGAAAAGAGTATGAATTCTCGATTTAGATACTTTACTTGTCAAATAAAATCAATAATTAAAATTTTTTTAAGCATTTCAAAAAGTTTATATTTACATTTATATTTTCGGTATGTTATGTCACATTCTTAAGATTCTAATATAAATTATGATTTGGTCAGTCAATATTAGTGAATTTTCAGGAAAGTGTAGTTGAGATTAAATTTCTAAGGTATGGGATTTAAAATTATTTTGCCCTTTAGTAGGTTTACGACTAATCCAAATTCTCCGTTGTTAGATAAAATGGGCATAGGAAGATGCAAAATTTTGATTTTTGTTTTTGAGGTTTGTTCTTCGCTATTCCTGTTCTGATTTCATATCCTCTTTTAATAGATGATACGTATCTTTCAATAAAGCTACTTGGAGATGAAATGACAAACGCCAACGTCATTATTTATTCTTATCTGAATCTCTGCGACTGGGATGTCAAACCACTAACCGCATCGATCTTTTCGATGGCTTTTTCATTTTTAACTAACGACCACGCTTTCCTCTTTTCACTTCCAATGACGTGCTGAATCAGGCGACTCTAATTTTGCCAGTTGGACACGCAATAAGAAAATATGTGTTAAAGACCTGCAAAACATAAGAAACATCAAATCTATGTGGGCCATATATCGATTAAAATACTTGGCAAGAAATAAAGGGGTCTTTTCAGCTGTCCAACTTCATTTTTTAAATCTATTTATTATTTTGATGTAGATTGTACAAGAGAACCAAATCTGGATAAGTTGTAGAAATATGAAGGTTTAAAAATTGAGCTGAAATTGATATTCCGGACAGAAAACGTTCAGTACACTGAGAAAATGTTTCCGATAAATAGCGAAAGAGTTTAATAATTTGCAGAAAATTTACAATTTAAGAATAATTTCCTGTATTATTTTACGTTAATAACCTTAATCAAACAAATAATTACCATTGATTATCATTTGGAATAATTAAAAATTTGGAAAAGCTTTTTGGAATGATTACGATATTGGATATTTGCTAATTTGGCAGCATTCTGAATTGAAGTTAAGTTCGCTAATATTCTAAACTGCGAAAATTTTAATTTGGAACAACTTTGGGATAATTAAAAATTTAGGTCATAATCCATCCAAGTCCTTTTGAAATAGTTAGCAATTTCAAATAATTTCAAATAAAAATTTCGAAATTATAATTAGGAAAAATTCACATTTTAATATATTTTACATACTTTCGATACTTTTAAGTATGCTTTTTGTCAATATATAGATTAACTCTTCAAATGATTTTTAAATTCAGACTTTTTAAGACGTATTTGTAAAGGGCCGTCCATAAACTACGTTACGACACATCGGTTGACCTATTGGTGAACTTTTTATGACCGACCAGTACTGATTTATGAAGTTTAAAAAAAATGGGTGTATTCTGTTTATATGAGAAAAACTTTTTTCATATTAGGAGCACTACAATACTGTATCTGACATGTTTGTTTGCGTCTTCGAGACATGTCGAATGACCTATTGACGAACTTTCTATAACCTCTTATGATCTAGCAATACCGAGTTAAAAATGGAATTATATGTTGTATATCTTGATGGTATAAGGAAAACTTTTTTAATATTGGGTATACAACTATAATGTATGTAATATATTTGTTCGCGTCTTCGAGACGCATCGATTGCCAAAATTAAGAACTTTTTATCATCTACCATAACCTACCAGTATCGTTTTTAAATTTTGTATCATAATTAGTTTCCTTATTTATAAGAGGATCTTTTTATGTTTGGCTAGATCTTTTGACGAACTTTCGAAGACCATTGTTGATTAATTAATAGCTACGCAGAAAATTTCAGGAAAATTTACATTGTTTCTATTTCGTTATTCATTCGTTAGGGAAAACCTCCCTCTATGAGGAAGTAAATTCATTTGATACTTGTGAGGAAGCAAAATGCTCATAAAATGAGCACGTCCATAGTACTTCGCAGCCGTATTCTATTTTTGGTTAGGAATTTATTCGCTTGAAAATGCAACTATTTTGTTAAAAACTCATATTTTTTAGACGAAAAATTCAACTACTTTGTTGATAGTTGAACTACTTTGTTAAAAATTAATTTTTTGGTTGAGAATTTATCTCCTTGGTTGAAAATTTAACTAAATTCCATTTTTAGAAAATTTATCTTCTGGGTAGATAAAAATCATCAAATGAATCTTCCAGACTAAAAATCATCTTTTAGGTTCAATACTTTTCTTGAAAACTAATTTTTTTAAAGATACATAAATTAAGTTGAAAATGCATCTTTTTGGTTGAAAATGTAACTATTTCGTTGAAAATTCATTTTATTTTTGATTAAGAATTCATTTATTTAACTAATAATGTAAATAATCCGTCTTTGGTTCAAAATTGATACATTTTTTATTGAAAATTGATATTTTCTAGTTAAAAATTCATGTATTTTGTTAAAAAATTGTCTTTTGGTCAAAAATTAATCTTCCTGTTTGAAAATTCATCCTTTGTGGACAAAAATACAACTGTTCTTCTGTAAATTAATCTGATTTTGTCGAGGACTCAACAGTGTGGTAGAAAATTATCCTATTCGATTGAAAACTAACTTTTTTGTTAAAAATTCATTTTTGGTTTAAATTTAACTATTTGATTTAAAAATTAAACTATTTTTATGACAATTTAACTTTTTTGTATGAAATAAACTTTTTTGTTAAAAAATCATATTTTCGGGTTAAAAATTTAACCGTTTTGTGGATGATTCGTCCTTTTGGCTTTAAAAGGGGAAGTGAGGGAACGGAAAGTAGGGGAAGTGAAGGTAAATGAGGAAAGGGAAGTAGGGCAAATGAGAGGAAAAAAGGGGGAATGCGAGTAGGGGAAGTAGAGGAAATGAAGTGAGGGGAAGTTGGGGGAATAAGGGGTGGGTAAGTAGGGGATGTGGAGGTAGTGAGTGGTGGCTAAGTAGGTAAAGTGAGGGTAAATTATTGAAGGGGAAGTAAGTGAACTGAGAGGAAATAAGGGCGAATTATCTACAAAACAGTTGGATTTTCAGCCCTTAAATATAATTTTTTAAATAAAAAGTTAATTTTCTATCAAATAGTTCAATCGGCTTCCAAATAATTGAATTTTCGTAAAATTAGTTTAACCAAATGGTTGGATATTTAACCAAGAATTTGAATTTTAAACAGAAAAGTTAGTTTTCAACCCGAACAGTTGAATTATCAGCCAATAATGTCATTTTCATTCAAGAAAGATGACTTTTCTACCATAAAAGATACATTTTCTATCAAAAGATATCAACATTCAACCAGTTGAATTGAATGAAGAGAACGAATTTGTAACAAAATATTTAAATTCTACCCAAAAAGACGAATTTTCTACCAAATAGTGGAATGTGGAATTTTTAAGCAAAAAGATGGCTTTTTTCTTCTAAAAGATTTATGTTCCAACAAGTACTACGAATTTTCAACAAAATGCATAAATTTTCAAGAAATTTGATAAATTGTGAAGAGGAAAAGGTGAATTATTTATAAAACAGTGGAATTTTCAACCCGAAAATATAATTTTTTATCAGAGAAGTTAATTTTCTACAAAGCAGTTGAATTTCCTTCCAAACACTTACATTTTTATAAAAATAGTTTAATTTTTAACGAAACAGTTAAATTTTTAACCAAAAATATGAGTTTTCAACCAAACTGTTGAAGTTTATAACCAAAAAGATGAAATTTTCTATAACAAAGTTCAATTTTCAACCCGATAATATGAACTTTTAACTTAAATGATGAATCTTTAACCAAAACAAAATGAATTTTTTAAACAGTAGTTTAACTTCAAACCAAGTAGTTAACTTTCTAGCCAAAAAAGATTTTAACTTAAAATAAGAAATAGTTGAATTCAACCAAAAAAGTTGCATTTTCAACAATGTAGTTTAATCCGCAACCAAAACAGAATATCTTTCAACCAAACAGTTGCATTTTAACTAAAAAGGATTATTTTTTAACCAAGAAGATGGATTCCGAACCAAAAATATAATAGTAGACTGTTCAACTAAAAATAGTTGGATTTTCTTGATGAGTTCTGTTAATTCAGTTCACATTTAAACAAAAAAGGAGAAAAGGGGGAAAGGGGAAAAAAGGGAAGTTTCTTGAAAACAGGGGGAAAAATAATTCTTTAAAAAAAGGAAAAAGAGGGGAATAGGAGAATGAGTATGAAGTCTGAAATATGAGAGTGCTGTTCAAGTTTATTAAGTTATTGACCTATACCATTGCAGGGCCATCTTTCGTAAAACGCGCAAACTTTGTTCAAAATTATCATCAGGAAACATACTAAAGGTTGTCTAACTAGGAAGGCTATCCAAGTGTCCGCCTCCGATTTGATTCCTTCTGAAGTATGTTTTAGAGCACTAAAAAATAAGGTACACGTATTTTTTTATACGTGCCCAAATTCACATTTAGGGGGTGAACCCACCCTTAAAAGTTTTCGAGTAATTACTTGAGAAATATCATTTTCAGTGAAATTACTCATTTAAAAGGCAGTGTAAACTTTGTTTAGACTGAAATTATGTTATGAGATTGCAGTAAAATATTGATTTTTCAACCATCATCCCCTTGAACGGAGGTTAACTACCATCTGTGGCTAACATACACAAAAATTCATGATTTTTCACCCAAGTTAAATTTTATTTTGGAATGATTAATGGAGTGGTACGAAAAATACAAATTGTTATATCCTTCTATACTTCGTTTTAGATCTGAAATGGGTAAATTACCCTTAATGTAAATTTTTTTTCGAACAATTGTAACAGTTGCAGTTTAATAGTCGCAGTTTCACATTCACGTTTCACATTCATGAAGCATTTTAAGTGTTGCAAATTTTTATGTATTGTGGTGAAAAAAATGTTAGATATTATTCATCATATTTTTTTGGTTTACCAAGAATCAAACTTTTAAGAACGGCAAAAGAATCGAACGCTAGAGAACGACACAGGGTCTACGGCTTAATGTGTCTGTTTGTTAAATAGTTGAAAGTATATTTTTTAAACCAACATAAACTTTAAAGAAATAAATTTTGCAACAAAATCCCACAAGAAGGTTTAAAAAGAATTATGTTTCTTGAAAAATAATTTATTTTAAAACAAAACTCAGAATAAACGGCTCATCAGAGACAGATATATGACAACTGTAAAAAGATGGAGAAAAAAAGGAGACATGAAAACCACCTCTCCCTCACTTCTTTATTATTTATCCGTATTTTTTACACTACCAGGATCCAACATGTTTCGAGGCCTTTTAGGCATTCTCTTCAAATAAATTTGTATAGAAAACCAATAGGGAATATTTGTATGTTATGCTAATATTAATTAAAAAGCAGAATTGAATTTGAAGTTAATTATTAAGGTATTATTTACACCATTTACATTTTTAGCTCGAATATTTCTGATCTCAGAATAACCAGGAAGAACCGGAATACCCAGAATAACCAGAAAAACCAGGATCCAACATGTTTTGAGGCCTTCTAGGCATCCTCTTCAGGGAAATTTTAATAGGAAACTAATAGGGAATATTTGAGCGGTTGGGTGCAAGAACGGCCTATTTGCATTTTGCGTAAGGTCGTCATTAATTAAACTTTGAAAAATACTTATGCAAGATAACTGGGTAGCTGCAGCAAAATTCTTTTTGAAAACTGTTTATGTTGAATTATATTTACCTGTAAAATTCAAAACTCATTTCGAAGAGAGAAGATACTTGATTATTTTTGTTTAAATTCAACATTTGCCTTTGGCTAAAGATTTGAACCAGATATACCAATTAAAAATCAATTTTACTGAAATAAGAAAAACTTATTCTCATTTATTGAATATCAGAAGATCTCTACGGGACCTTCTGTGGTGTTTAACGATGCAAAATATAATGAAAAAAAAAAACTATTTTCCTTTTTCGGTCAAATAACTCATCAAAGATATTACGTTATATTCGGAACCAAAAATTTACTAGTCTCGTCAAACTTGTCAAATGAAAAGAATTAATATTCAAACAAAGAGAGAAGAATTTTCAACCAAAAAAGATGACTTTTCTATCAAAAGATAACTTTCTATCCCAAAAGACGAACTTTCAACAAAACAGTTGAGTTTTCGACCAAAAAGGACAACTTTTTAAGGCAA
>JAABKJ010010236.1:0-11017 GCA_011634705.1 Andricus grossulariae
AACATATATACATGTAATGAAACTACCTCCACAAGCAGAAAATGCGTTAATATTTGAAAACTCGAACGCGCCACATTTGCTGCCGCGCCGCATTCGGCGCCGCTCCCCTACATTTCTTTTTGTATTATGTATTATTTATTCGTGAAAATAAGAATTCAGTAGGTTCCGAGCGGATAGTATCTTCTTCAACGATTTATTACTATTTTAATATAAATTTAAAGAATGCTCTTTCTCATGAAAATAAGCATCATCAAAAGACAAGAAAAAATGTTTTAGAACCGGGAAATGACCAGAGCCATAATGATAAACAATTGTTAATTGAAATCCTTCTGAATCGTTTCATTTCAACTTTAGTAGGTTTTAAGTTTAATAATTTTAGATTTAAATATTTTAAATTTTTTTCCAATTTCAAACGTACAAAATTGTCCGGTTTTTCACATTCTTCGAATTCGTAGAATATCAAATTAAAATGCTTCATAGTTGCACAATTTTCAGTTTAAAGGATTTGTAACTAAACAATTTTGAATTAAATGCCACCAGAATAAATTCAAAACAATGTAAAATTAAGAAAATAATTTGTGAAATCCAACCCTTAAAAATGAGCAGATTTTAGAACTAGACACTGAAAAGTCAATTAATTCTTATTTGAAAATTTTCGAAAATATTTAACATTTCAAACTCAACTTGAAAAATAAAGATTTTCGCATTGAAAGGCTTAAAATTGTGCAATTTCAAAAATTGGAATCATAGCGATCTTGATTTGTATTTTTTTAATTGTTCATTTTTAACATAATACAATAAAACCAAAAATATTATAAAAGTTAAGGAATCTGAAATTGATACCCGAGTAATTGAAGCATTTCTTTAATTTTGAATGGTTACAATTTTAGACATCTGAATTTTAATGTTCAACGCTAAATTTTCAATTTTTCCCATTCATAAGTTTTAAATGTACTATTAAACTTTAAATGGTTGCATTTTGAAATATGTAATTAACAGTTTGAAAATATTTAATTTTAAAATGATTTAAATTTACCTAAAATAATTGACATTTTCATGGGTTTGAATATAAAAAAGTTTTAATAATTTTTTCAGTTTTAAGCGAATTTCGAATTCGATTAATTTTTCACGATCCACAATGGAAACTTTTTCAATTGTAATTTTTTTCATTTAAAATTACTTTTTTAAACGTTTTTTTAGAGTAATTGAATTTTAAAGGTTTATAGTTTTAAAAAATTCATATTTTGGATGGTGAAAATGACGGTGAATTTACTTGTTGATCTTAAGAAAACTGATCTACTCAAGTTTAATGTTAAGTTCTAATTTTTCGTGCAATAATAATTTAAAATACTAGGATTTCAGATTGTCAAAAGTCAATCGCTTCGAATTGAAAATTATTTAGATTCAAAAGTTTTAAAATTCGAATTATTCAATTTTTAAAGATTTTAATCAGAAACAATACAATTTCAATTCATTTGAATTTTAAATAATACAGTTTTCAAAATTATAATATGAAAATATTTCATTTTCAACATTTTGACATTTTCCTATTTTCGAAAATTTTCAATTTGGAACGCTTTGAATTAGAAATTATACATTTCAACTCCTTTCTAATGAAATAGTCCAATTTTCCAAATTTTATTCTGAAACTTTTTAATTTTGAGAGCTTCTGCTTAAATTTTTTTAAAATTTGAAACATTATTCATTTATTTAATATTCATTTAAAATAATTCAATTACAAATAAAATTGTTCATTTTCAAAATTTGAGTCTGAAAGTTTTCAATTTTGACAGCTTCTGTTTTAAAATTTCTATATTTCAAATTATACAGTTTTGATGCTTTAACTTAGTAATAATGCAGTTTCAATTCCTTTTCATTCCATTCGAAATATTTTTCCTTTTCCGAAATTTTACTTAATCTAAAATAGTTTGAATTGGAACGTTTTCAATTCCAAATCATTCAATATATAGTTTAAAAATTTAAAACTATTTCAATTTGAAATTATTATTTATTGTTTCAAAAATGTTAAAAATCTAATATTGACAAATTTGTTTATCCTTTTAATGTTAGGAAACGAAAATCTAAAAACCTGAATGCGCGCCAGAATTTTCTGCTAGTATATAATAATAGTAATTCATCTTTACCCTTTAATTAAAGTTTTTAATATTTATCAGAAATGAGGGATGTAGATGTCTTGAAATTGATAGACGTTTTTCAATAATTTTGTTTTATTGCAGCAAATACAACAGCTTCCATGAATACATTGACGACGATCGCCTCGACGACCTCGACTTCCGTCTCTCCTTTAATTACTGGATCTGAAAAACCTCCTATTGCTCCTTCAGAAAACAGAAATTACAAGGACCAACCAGCAAGCAGTGCTTCTCCTCCAACGAGAGATAAACTTCGTGCTGAAGATAAAGCGAGACGCAGAATGCATCAACCAAATGATCGTTCTTCGACTTCAATCAACTCTAACGAAAAATTAGGTTCGTATTATTGTTCTTTCTATAAAAGAGACATTTTTTATTCAATCGAGTACTTAAACTGGGTGTCACCCTACCTGAAAACCATGGAATACCTAGAATTGTCAGAGATTTTTTTTTTAAAGTTAGGGAATTTTTTCGAGAGCATGCTTTTTTAAAATTGCAATGTAAAATTGGATAACGATGATTCTTCATTTGTAAAAGTAGCTTTATATTACTGTATTTGACTATTTTGTTTAAAACTAGTTTTTTTTTTTGGTTTGAAACTAATTTTTTTAACATTGAACATTCAACAATTTGTTTACAATTTATTCTATCTCTTGACTGAAAAATCTTTCTTAGTTTAAAATTCAACTCATGTTGAACAGTTGTCTTTTGTGGTCGAATTCAACCCTTTTTGATTAAAAATTAAGTTCTTTTTTGGTTGAAATATCAACTACTACATTTTTCTACCAGGATTAATCTTTTTTTGAATAAAAATTTAATTATTTGTTTGAAAGTTGAACCCTTTTGTTAGCAATTAATTTTATTGGCTGAAGATTCATCATTTCAAATGAAAATTTATCTCTTTGGTTGAGAAATGAGCTATTTTGTTAAACATTTTTTTTTTTTTTATGAAGATTCATAATTTTGATTGAAAATTCATCTCTGGTTGAAAAACGAGCTATTTTGTCGAAAATTGTTTTTTATTTTTTTATTAATTTTTTGAAACTGAAAGTGTAACTATTTCAATTGAATATTCCATTATTTTAGTTAAAAATTCATCTCTTTGGCTGAACATTCATTTTTTTAAATGAAAATTCAACTATTCAATGTTTTTTCATAATCTTTGAAATTTCTGTGAAATGTTATGAAATCTTTTTGAAATTTTTTCCTTTGAAATTTTTGTGAAATCCTTGAAAATTTTGCGAAATATTTTGAAATATTTTCAAATCCTTTGAAATATTTTTGAGGTCTTTGAAATCTTTGTCAAATATTTCTGAAATCTTTTAAATATTTTCTGGAAAATTATTTTTTTTTGTTAACATTTGTAGTTGTAAAATTGGTTAAAAGTATCACAATTCTAGGAAAAACTTGTGGTTTCTATTTGAATTATTTTTGTAATTTTGTATCAGTTTTATCATTTTTTAAATAAAAAATTATCTAAATAATTCTACTAGAAACTACAGGTTTTTGATAGAATTCCGACACTTTTATAAAATTTTGCAAGTAATGAAAAATTTGTTCAATAAAATACAATGTGAGTATTATTGTATTTTATTGTAATTTATTTGAAACCTTTGACATCTTTCGTAACATTTTTGTGAAATCTTCGAAATTTATGTGAAATATTCTGAAATATTTGAAATGTTTTTTAAAAAATGGTTTTATTTATTTTTTTAAATTTGTAGTTCTAAAATTGGTTAAAATTGTCACAATTCTAGTAAAAACTTGTAGTTTCTAGTTGAATTCTTTTTGTAATTTTCTATAATCTTCTGCGTCTTTTTAAATAGAAAATTACAAAACTAGTTCTACTAGAAACCAAAAGTTTTTGGTAGAATTGCGACACTTTTACTAAATTTTACAAGTTATAAAAAAAATAAAAATATATACACGTCAACTTGATTTATTAAAAAAAAAAAACGTGAACAGCGCGCGAATTTTTTGAGGATCGCGATCCTGAGCGACGCAGCATTTGACGCTAGTTAGTTAAAACATAAACTTGTATAAAAAATTACAATTTGCATATTATTATCCGTAGTTTATTGCAATTCATTTGCATTTTTTGAAATATTCGTGAAATGTTGAAAATCTGTGTTTGAAATTGCTGTGAAATCTGTTAAAATTTTGTGCAATTTTTAAAAATCCTCCGAAATCTTTAAAATATTTGTGAAATTTTTGCGAAATCTTGGAAATCTTAAAAATGTTCGTATACTCCTTTGATTTTTGAAGTCTATTGAAATCTTTGAACTATTTGTGAAATCTTTTGAAATCTTTGATATCGTAAAAAATGGTGTACTCTCAAAAGTCTGTATATTTTTGAATGTTCAGTTTTGTTCGCTGAAATTACAAACTATTGATACCTAAAAGTCTTTAATTTAAAAAAAAACTCTAAATCTAAATGACTTGAAATTAAAATCAATTTCATATTTTTAAAGTCCTTTAAGAATTAAATTAAATGTCGTACTCTCAGTTCAGAAAAGTTGATAATAATTATATAAACTTTAAAGAATCATCTTATCATCCACCTCTAATATTTGAAAGAAAATATTTAATTTACTAATATTTTTTTGGCAAACCTCGGTTAAGGGATTTTAAACTTGCCATTTAACTTTGTAGCATTCTCTTCATAATCCTCTTAGTCTCTACACTTAAAAAATGTTCCCTTCCTGTCAAATTTCTCTACATATTAATTTAAGTGACTTTAATGAGTCGGGATTAGGCTTTCATAACTAGGTGGACATACCAATAAGAAGCTGAAGAAAAAAATAAAATAAAATTCAAACAAGATGTCTTCTTTGAAGGACATAAAAATGTGCAACTTCAACGTTCATTGCATCCGTGCGAGTCTCCATTCAGTGAATAAGGTGGAATAAGGATTAATTTGAAGTTCTGCTCGTTCGAGCGTGTTGGGAAGTCCAATTAAACCCCAGGGTTCGACTCCCACCAAGCTTTGGCGTGTAGGCTTGGATATCCAATTGCCGATACGTCACCGTGTCGCTTTGCTGAAAAAATGACTCCTTAATCGCGATATGATGCCTCCGTAGGCTTGGTACATGGACGAATCCGCTGGAGTTCCGTTCCCACAGGGGCAGGAATGAAGTTCTGGGGAACTTGTAGTATCAGTCCTACCACCGGGGTATGGTCTCCGGTCTCTGATCTTTCTTTCTGCGTAGGGTTGCGTAATTGCGTGACTTTAATCGGTCAGAAAATCTACGAAACTCACAACAACGTCAAGTCACGGGAGCCGATGAAATCGGTTTTCTGTTCTGTAGATTTCATTCAGATTGGTTTTCTGAAAAATGAGAAATGCTGTGGAGATTCTCACTTTTTCTATTGACAGTGTGAACATATTTTATCTTCGTTCTTAGCTCTGTAGGTTCTTCAAGAAACTGTGGGTCATTGCATATGCGATTTTCTGACTGATTATAGTAGCCTATAATCCCATACGGTGGGGCTAAACCAGGTTTAAATAAAAATTCCTAGTAAATTGAATTTTTTGTTTGTTTATGGTAAAATGGCATCCTGCCTGTCGTTTTTGTATTTAGTTACTAAGAAATTAAGAAATTTTCATAAGATTATATGGTCAATATTATTTAATATTTTTTCTAATAGATTTTTTTTTGTTGAATGTGGTTTTCTGCAACCTTAAGAATATATCAAGATGAAAATGAAAATAATCGGATAGGTGTTTGTTGAAAATAACTCGATTTTTGTATTAATTTGCTAAGAAATTAAAGAAATTTTCATAAGATTGCATGGTAAATATTGGATAAATTTTTGGTAAAATTTTCTTTATTGATTGTGATTTTCTGTAACCCTGCGAATATTTTCAGATGAAAATAAAAATAATCAGAAAGGTCGTTTTTGAAAAAGTCGATTTTTGTATTTAATTAAAATGAAACCATTCTGTACTTCTAATTGAAAATTGAATTACTGCCATATTTTTTATGACACAACCTAACTTTTTTCAAAAGTTTAAGTCTTCTTCGAAACTTTCTGATTTTATATAAAAGTTCTTTAAAAAAAATACTAATTTCCAGCGAAAGCATTAACATAAAATGTGTATAATATTTTCAATAATTTATTATACAATTTGACAATTTGAATTTAACGGCGCGCAAGAGAATTTAAAAAGTACAAATGTTTCTCAATGGGCATAACGTTTTCTATGATTTTGCTTAGATTCAAATTTAAAAATTTCAAATTTAAGATATAAAACAACTTCAAGTAATCAAAAGCAAATCAAGTTTTCAACCAGAATGATTACAATATTTTCAAAACATGTCGTTACACCATTTTTTTAGGTAGGATACAAAAGAATTAATTAGAAGAAATTTAAAAACATCATAATTTCCACTAAAAATTGTTTTAAATTATAAATTATACATTTTGAAGCTCAAAAATTAGATTCAACGTATTAACTGCATGAAATTATTTTTTAGATAAAATTTATCAATATTTGAAACTTCAGTTTCTGATTTCATTGATGAACTTTTTAAATTTCATAATAAACTGTATAAATTCAATAAGAAAATTGGTTGTTTACACAGTAGTTAATAAAGTAGACGATATTTATTATCAACTGCGATTTTTATTTATTATTGTCGCATTTAATGTAATTTTTCTATAGAAAGTTGGACAAAATTTCGAAAAATGCAGCAAACTGCAATGAAAATCGTAGTCTTAGAATTACTTTAGAGTCTACTATTAGGTTGAAAATGTAATTATCTTGTTGAATATTAATCATTTGTAGTCGAAAATGCAGGTGTTTTGTTGAACATTCGTCTTTTTGGATATAAAATTTGTCCCTTCGAATTGAACATTCATTTTTTTGTAAACAAATTTTTTTAGGGTTGAAACCTCATCTTTTATGGTTAAAATTAAAAAATGTACTCTCATGTTTTCAATTCAGAATGCATCTCTTTTAGCTAAAAATTTTACTATTTGGTTACAAATTTAATTATTTTGTTGAAAATTCAACTATTTTCTTAAAAAATCATCTTCTTTGGTAGAAAATTAATTCTCTTCATTTGAAAACTCTACTATTGTATTTTGGGTTGAAAATTTATCTTTTTTTGTTAGAAATTCTACTACATTTGGTGGAAATTTTTATTATGCCGTTGATAATTTATCTATTTTGTTGAAAAATCATCTTTTTTGTTTAAAAGCTCATCTTTTGTGGTTGAAAGTTAATTTTTTCACTTGAAAAGTCTACTATCATATTTTAAATCTAAAATTAATCTCTTTTAGGGGAAAATAGTACTATTTGGTTAAAAAAAAAATATATTTTGCTGAAAATTCAACTATTTTCTTAAAAAGTCATCTTTGTTGGTCTATAGGTCTATATATCTATATATCTCTATAGGTCTATAGGTATCTTAATTCAACTGTTTTCTTGAAAATTGAAGAAAAAAAATTGAAAATTCATCTTTTGGTAGACAAGTCATGTTTTTTAGTTAAAAAATTCGTGTCTTACACTTGAAAGTTAATTCTTTTCCATTGAAAAGTCTACTATTATATTTTTGGTCTAGAATTTATCTCTTTTTGTTAAAAATTCTACTATTTGGTTAAAAATTTAATAATTTGTTGATAATTTAACTTTTTTCTTAAAAATTCGTCTTTATTAGTTTTTTTGGATATAAACATTCATCCTTTTGGATTAGAAATTTACCTTTTTGTAGAAAAGTAATCTTTTTTTTTATTGAAAATGCATCTTTCTTTGTTGAAAATTCAACTGCTTTGTTAAAATTTTATCTTATTTGGTCGAAAATTCTTGTTGAACATTCGTCTTTTTGTATAGAAAATCTGCCCGTTTGGATTGAAAATTCTTCTTTTGGTAGAAAATTCAACTTTTGTTGTTCTTGAAAATGCCACTGTTTGGTTGAAAATTCAATTGTTTTCTAAAAGGTTCGTTTTTTTGACTTGAAAATACAATTATTTGGTTGTAAATGCAACTGTTTTTGGATGAAAATGAATGTTTTGTTTGGAAAAATTAACTTTTTGGGTTTAAAACTCAAATTTTTTTTAAAACATTCGACTTTTTATCTAGAAAACTCAACTTGTTTTTAGAACATTTATTTTTTTGGTTGCAAATTCCATTAATTTTTGTGAAAATCTAATACATTTCGACTAGAAATCTTAGGAATATGTCACCTTCATTAATGTTATTTAAAAGAATCTTTACCTTGGAGTTCTAAAATGTTAATTTCTTTCAGAATTTATATAAAAAAAGGAATTAGTATTTAATAATTTTAATTATAAACGCTTAAAATTCGACCGGGCAAAATGTAATGTTGACCGGGAAAACCGGGAAATAGCCTGGAATTTTTGTTCAAATCGGAAGAACCACCCAGCCCTTTTTGACAAACGGCTTCTATTGCGGAATGACTAATATTTTCTAGAGAATGTTATTGTTCACGGAAAACATTAAAAAAATAGGTTTACTGTTTCCTTGTAGAGATAGAGAGGCATGGAAGTCTATTAGTCTCTCAATTAATGTAAGTAGAGATTCGCGTGGGTAATGGGTATTTAATGCCAACACATTGGAAGTTGGAAGTCTTAAGGACAGTTAAGAGGAGAAAGAAGTTAATTGGTTACGTCGATACCGTGAAACCGGGAATGTTTGATAATGACAAACACGTTCAGTAGCGGTTAAATACTCGGAGTGTTACTCAGCTCGTGACTTATTCTCTGCACACCAATAAGTTTCTTGATTACTTTCCAACGATTATAAAGTATCGTTGTCAACCCTCGCACAAAAAACAGTTTAGACTTTTATGCTTCATTCTTGAGCTCTATGGGAATTGGAAATTTAGATCGAGCTCATGTTCTATAATCTATGGAAGAGAAATGCCGATTCAGATAAATTGTTCAACTCTACTTGTAAATTAAATTCCAGCAGTGTGTATGCGGGAAGATTCAGTTTCTATGATTAACAGGAAATGTTGAGAACCAACCGTGAATAAAAGGCTTCATTATGCAAATATGCAATAATAATTCTAGTTGTAAACTTAATTATTTCTGATTATCAATTTGGCTACATTTCTTTCGAGATAAAGTCTGGCCCATAGAGTGCTTATAGTTTCATTTGGAACATTATTTTTAGATTAAAAATACTTGAGTTTAAAATTGCTCATTCTGAAATTTGAAAAAAGTTCTAAATATAGAATTCTTACTGCTTTTCGCATTTTTTTCATTTTTAAAAATAGCTTACTGTGCAAGAGTTAAATTTCGAATGTTTCAGTACTGAATTATAAATTTTAATTGCTTCAAATTCAAAATAAATTTAGAATATCTTGAAAATTGTCTAATTTATAACCATAAAACTTTGACTTAATCTGAAATTTTAAACACTCACAATAACATTTTTTTAATTATTTAATTGATGGTTATTTTCTATTTCAAATTGTGAAATTTGAAACCTAATTAACTCAAAACTGTTCAGTTTCATAAGTTCTTATTTTGAAACTTTAAGTTGATTTGAAATAAATACATACAATTTGGCAGGATTAAATAAAAAATTCTACATTTTTAAGCTATTACTATGAAATTGTTTAACTTCTAAAGTTTAAATTTTAAATTATTCAACTTTTACCGTTTTTTTAATTAAAAATTGTTTTATCCATAAGGCTTTTTATTTGGAAATTGAACAATTTTCAACGATTTGAATTTGAAACAAACAATATCAAATATTTAAATAAAAAATTATTTTATTTAAAACGCTTTCAGTTCTTTTTAGAGCCAAAAACGATCTAGACTAGAAAAACAAAAAAAAAATACAAAAAATTCGTTTGATTTCAAATGGGTTAAATATGAAATTATTTAATTTTCAACGCTTTTGGTTTGAAATTAATAAATTCTTAACGCTGAAAACATTAAATTCATGAACTTTAATTGAGGCTTTGAATTTGAAATGATTTTTAATAAAAATGTATTTGAATTTGTAATTACTCGATTAGGAATATTTTTAATATAAAAATTTTCAAATAGGCTTCCTTTTTAATACATTGTTACAATCTGGGAACATATATAAAGTTTCAGTCTGGAATGGTTCAATTTGGAACCTTTTTCAATTTTAAATTGTACAATTGTAAACGATTGAAATTGGAAAAAATATATATCTTTTGTGAAAATTCAAGTAATAATGCTGTAAGTTATTCAGTTTCAAATTTTACATTGTTGAATAATTTCCAAATTAAACTTTTTCGGGGGCGACTGAAAAATCCCGAAAAATAAAATTCCCGACTCTGTAAAATTTTGCGAATCGGACAATTCTCGAAAAATAAAATTCCCGTATGATAAAATTCCCGAATAATAAAATTCCCGAATTGGAAGCTTTCCGATTTTAAAGAATTAAAAAATGTGTTGTTATAAATATTATTTATTTATTACAAATAAAATAATCAAATATTTTCATCCTGGAAAAAAAATTATTTTTAATGTTTAAAATTTCTAAAATTATTGTTTGAATTTGAAATAACAATAGTCGAAACAAAGTTTTATCCACAAATATATATAATTTTTTATTATTGTTATTTTTAATTCAAAAAATAATTTTAGAAACTTTAAAGATTAAAAATAATTTTGTTATGAAAATATTTGATTGTTCTTTTAATAAATAATAATATTTATAAAAAAAGTTTAATGGTTCAAATTCGTAAATTTTCTGTTTCCGATATTTTATAATTCGGCAATTTTATTATTAGGAAATTTTTAAATTCGGTAATATTATAAATAGGCGCGAATCCAGAGAAGTGTCCTGGGGGGAGGGGGCGACGTCAGAAAATTGTATACTCATTCTGTGTGTATATTATATATATATATATATA
>JAABKJ010010237.1:0-11016 GCA_011634705.1 Andricus grossulariae
ATCAATTGACGAATCACTGTCAATCCCCATGAATCCATTTCCACTCACTTATTTGTTTATAACAAATTCAATAAATTCTTAAACAATTGCCAAGCTATTGGAAAACTTTACTGGATAGTTGCTTTATTAATTCTAGCTATTTGTGATTGAATCCAAGTATTTCTCGGAAGCCGGTACGCAAAAAACAGAGTGGGTTCTGCAATAACCCACGTTGTAGTATATGTTCCACGATTCCACGTTGCTGTCGAAGGGTTAACAATATGTCGATCTTTGTCAATAGCTATTTAATACTATGCTTTTCCACATTCAGAGGAAAAAGTACCGAGGGAATTTTTGAGTTCAAACAACTTTCAGTGGAGAAGTTCATAAGGGTCGAAAGAAGTTTTTTGGAAAGTTTCAGATTTTGTTAGCGAAAAATGAGTGAGCTAGCGTAGGCTGAAGTGAACGTGCGGAAAACTCCAACGTCTTCCGTCTTGAGCGTGAGCATTTGCCAGTGCGAAAAGAACAGACACATGTCAAGGACGGGCAGGCAAACAAAGATGAAATCTCGCCCATTCCTTTATTGCCATTCTCGAGATAGCCCGCACAATATTATTAATTTTTATGAAAAAAAAAAAATAATTCTCTGATTTTCTTCAAGCTCCGTATACTTATGTATTTTGACGCGCTGATTACGAATATGATAGTGAAAATTTGCGACAAGGCGATTTTCACGGTGAAACCATAAAAAAATCATAAAAATCATGGTTTTCTGCGTTTATCTAAGCCAATAGGCAAATTTTCGCAAAATGTTCCAAAAAAAGGTTATAGATCTCATCGAGATACATATTTTTTGTGACATACATTCTTTTAATCAAGTGATAGTTTTCGCGAAAATCAGTGATACATCGAGTTTCATGAAAAAAAAACCCTTAAAAATGAAGGTTTTTTGCGTTTAGCTCAACCAATACGCAAAGTTTTGCAAAATATTAAAAGAAAAATGATGGATCTCATTGAGATACATATTTTTTGCTGTCAAGATTTTTTTCTACGAGTAATAGTTTTCGAGAACATTTTTGATACATTTGATGAAATGTAACAGATTTCAATGCAATAAGCGACAGGTCTTCCTCTATCGTCCGCTCTGTGAATTTTTATGGCGGCGACGGCTTAGGGAAATATTCGTTTAAGGAACTAATCGGAAATATTAAAATATCTTGCCCTGTCCGCGGTGAAGAGCGTGATTAGGTACCAAGCCGACATCAATGGAGATACGATGCAAAAACAAGATCGACTGTACTGGATAGGTGTTTGACCAACATTATATCTGAGATCAATCACAGGCGTGCCTTCCCACCCCTCACGAGACGTTGGAAAAGGGTAGGGGTTTGACCAACATTATTTCTGTAACCAGTCACAGGGGTGTCTTCCCACCCCACATAAATATACTGAGTTTAAATAAAATCGGATAATTCAACTATTCGGAACTGCACCCAAAATTTCTAAACAATTATCACAAGATAGAAGGAATTTCGTAAATGTTTGAAAATTTTTTCAAAGTGTGGAAGATTATTAGAAAGTCTTGAAACCTCTAAAAAAATTGAAAATTTCTAATTTTTTTTCAAGTATTCCGATTGTCAACCATTTATTACATACCAAGGAATTTTCTTCATAATAAAGAAAATATTCTGCATAATCTTTCGAAATACATGGAAATTTCCGAAAATGCTCAGAAATACCTACATTGGATGAAATTTTCTAAAATGTCCTCTAATTAATGAAATTCCTTTATATTTTTCAGTGGGTAGGAATTGTCAGGCAAATCGAGATAATTCTATAAAATTGTACAAGCAATCCGAGTAAATTTTGTTCTAGAAATTTTCGAAAGCTTTGAGAAACCTTACAAAAATCCTCAAAAATTTTGAAAATTCACAAAAGTACTATGAAATTTCAAATAATAATTAATTATGTTCTAACATTCGCGGTAATATTTTTAAAAATTTTGTAAACTTTAGGAAAAATTCTACCTATTATCTCATAAAACTTGAATTTTGATGTATTTTCGTAAATATGAAAGTTCAGCGAACGTCCGGGGAAAAAGGGAGCGGGTTTAATGCCCAAACCACCGCCGTAGATCCGCCAGTGATAATAATAATGGTGGGAAAATTTGTAAGGTGTCACCCTTAAATTCTCTGAAAAAACTCAATGAACCAAAATTTCTTTTTGTTCGCAATCAACTGATTCACATACTTCATTTCGAGAGTGTTTCGCAATGTTGCTTTTCCAAGATGTTTCATTCATGAATAATAAAATTCCCGAATAATAAAATATCTGATTGATAGGATTCCCGAATTGGAAAATTCCCGAATAATAAAATTCTAGAATAATTATAAAATTCCCGATCAATAAAATTGCCGTCAAAAAATTGCCGAATTATAAACTATCCGAACTAGAAAATTCCCGAATTATAAAATTCCTGAATTTAAAGAATTAAAAATTTTGTTCCAAGAATATTATTTATTTATTAAAAATACAGTCATCAAATATTATTATTAAAAAATACTTTTTAATGTTTATAGTTTACAAATTTATTGTTTGAATTTAACCCTTCGAGTGCACACCAATTTTTACGAACATCTCCTACAGTCTGAGTCAATCTTACCCTGTTCAATTTTTGATCGTCCATAACTTCACAACTACTGAACCTTTTTACTTTCCAAAATTTAGAGGTATACTTATAAGTTTGTCAAAGTAATTTATAAGTATCATAAGTGTCTTAAAAGTCTTTAACATACTTAAAAAAATGTATGAAACATTTTTTTTTTGAAAACTTGAATTTTACTAAAAAAATGGTAACTTTTTCAATTTCTCAATTCGTTAATATTATAAACTATTCGGGAATTTTATTATTAGGGAATTTCACATTGTCGGGATATTTATTTTTCGGGATTATTCACCATTCAGTCGTCCCATAAAAATCTTGAATTGAAAAATTCATATCGATGTTGATCCTTCTACGATTCTTCAACAAATGCATAAAGGGCATCGAATAAAATTTAAAAACATATGTCAGAACTGAGAAAAGAATTCACTAATTTTCATCTTTGTTTACCTGCCCGTTCTTGACATGTGTGTTTTTTTCGCACTCGCAAACGCTCAAGCTCGAGACGGAAGACTATCGAGTTTTTCGGGCGTTCACTTCAGCCTACGCTGGCTCGCTCATTTTTGCTAAAAACATCTGAAACTTTCCAAAAAACTTCTCTCGACGCTTATGCACAACTTCTTTATGAAAAGTTGTTTGAACTCGAAAATTCCCTCGATACTTTTTTCCGTCGAACGTGAAAAAGCATGGTTATAAATAGCTATTGACTAACATCGACATATTGTCAAACAATTAAGTTTTTCATGCAGGAATCGAATTCCATAGGCATCGAGAGTTCATTTTAAAAACCAAATTGAATTCCGCTGGTTAAAAGTTGCAGTTTATATTTTATTTTTCACGAAGCTGAAATCGCACAAAAAATTTTCTACACGAAAATTGTGCTCTTCATTAAGCTCTATATGCTCACATTTTTTTGAGTGGTTTTTTCGTAACTTGAGTTTAAGATAACTTTTCGGGTCATTTTATTTTTAATGGGAAGCAAGCAATACATAACCGAACGTTCCGGCGGTTATTGCATCCGGGGCCTCAATTGTTATGTCCTACACATGATTTTGAACCCGAAAGAGCAGAATTTGAAACATTTTATTATAGATATTTAGCATTAGCAAATCAATATCTGAATCAGCGGCGAGATCAGGATCCTGTGATGGAGAGTCGTGCAAATCAAGTCGATGCACAGAGAGCGCATATTACGCAACTTGATAATGATCTCAGACCTCAACGAGAATCTGAATTGCCAACTTTGCGAGACTTAGCAACGTCGAGAGCTTCGACAAGCGATGAAAATATTCGTATGCGCTTTCTATTATTGAAACTAAATCTCCCTACCTTTTCCGGAGGTTACAACGAGTTGTTCGCATTTAAAGGTCCTTTTCCTGCTATTATTCATGATGACGCGACCATTCCGAAAATTCAAAAATCGCGGCAATCACGATCCTATTTAAAAGACGAAGCATCGCGACTAATTGATAATTTTGAGACAATTGGAAGAAATTGTGAAGTAGCATGGAAATTATTGAAAGAAGGTTACGAAAATCAGAGGGTAATAATCCAGAACCAAATGTAGGCTTTGTTTGATCTAGCGACACTTTCAAAAGATTCTGCATCTTCTTCGAGAAATCTATTGGACGATGCTCTGAGATGTATTCGCGCGTTATCAGTATTGGGAGAACCAACAGATAAGTGGGACACACTCTTTAGTTTTCCGATCGTGTCTATTTCGTATCGAGAAACCAGAAAAAGGTGGGAGAAGTCAGTTACTGGTACGGAAATATCAGAATTCGAAAAACTTTGGGAGCTTACCGCCCGAGATAGAATCTTTCAATATGCACTCTACGAGATAGAATCTTGCCATTCGGACGCGCCGAAATCGAAAATATCTCTCTTTTTGTTGGTTGAATTCCACTAGTACAAGAATGGGTGTTTTAAAAAGGTTTGATCTATATTATGATAAGACAAGCGTTTAAGACTAACCTGGTATCTGAAGATCACTCCTGCTTCAGACATGGCCTTGGCGAAGGCAACGCCGTGTGTGTAAGGCGCTGTAAGATCGGCTAAGCCATGTAGAAGATAAAGGCTATTACTCGGTACCAGTCTGGCACGTTGAGTTAGATCAGCCTCCACATAACCCTTGAAATTTTCCGCCGGCGCTCCTAAAACGCGTTCCGTAAAAGCGGAGTCTGAAAATAAAAATGGAGGACACCTGTTTCAGACAGTATCTTCATTGTTCCCCACCCCTCAAAGTACTCGTACAATCTCATTTGTCATTAACCTTCTTCTCGAAACTTTCATAAGCGGAAATGCTCTCTAAATGCAAACGTCAGATCCCATTCCCCAAGCAGATGTTAAGATTCTAATCAAAGAAACTTACAAATGTAAATTTGCATAAACGCTCTTTGAATCTTTAAGCTGAATTGTATCTTAACTTCAAGGGTGTTGGTTAATCCGACTTTGAGTTTTTTTATATGCACAGCTCTGTCTCCATATATATTTGCTCTGCGGTTTTTTAGGATAGAAGAAAGAAAACTGACTAAATATCCGGAGTCTTGCATGATAGCAGACACAAACAGCCAAACGGCGAGACATAGTTGCAAATTTTTTTTTTTTACGCACAACTGTGACGTGGATTAAGTATTCAAGGAGATCTTCTTATATTTCAAGACTCTTGACTTGACGATGGTGAGCATGAGTTTCGCGATTTATTTCACGAAACAGAGCAAAAACCTAAGAAAATTGAGAGGTCCTGTATTTGAGGACCATGAGATTGTAGTTGTAAGCTCCCGGCAGGTAGCCCAGGCTCCAGGCTGTGAGAGTAGCGCTGTCAAACGGCACGCTTATAACTGAAGTCTCATCGTCCTCATACATAGGACTTGCCAATTTTCTCAGGTTTAAGTTGCGTTTCGCGTATTAAATCGCGAAATTAATGTTCACCATCTTCAAGTCGGAAGTCTTGCAATATAAGAAATCCTCCTAGAATGCTCATCTGATGTCACAGTTCTGCTTGAAAATAGCATAGTTTGATACGAGAGGCCAAATAGGCGGTTTCTTCGCTGCAAATTTAAAGGCCCAACACGAACTTGAAGGAGAGGCGAAGCCGGGCCGAAGGGTGAGTGTTGTACCTTCACACAAGCAGGGAGTGCCCGCCCGTAAGGCCTCGTGTATCAAATAATATTTTTCCTTACAAATTAATATGAAAAACCTGAGATTGGCTGCCGTACACAGACATCGAATATACTACAAGGACAAATGACTAACTCAACTTCATCAGAACGATGTTCACATAGTGGGCAAAATGTTTTGATAACCATGGAGAGCATTCTGCTAACCGATGTTGGGGGTTTTGGTTATCGTTTCCGAGCACGATGAGCAATTGTCCATTTTCTATGTCTGTAAATGATGGCCAATCGAGGGTTTTGCATGTATGTGTAAAGAAAAATAAATTTGCAAACGTGTTTCAACATTTAGCTGGTGGCGTCTTCTATCTTTACATTTCTTTTTATTTCAGAAAATGAATATTTTCACTAAAAAAAAAATTCAAAAACGGATTAAACAACCCCCTAAGACTTTCCAGTGTTGCTTTCCAATTGTTTTATAATTAGATACAGGAAAAGAGATAAAAATTTCGAGTCCATAATGTTTCAAAATCTGCATTTTCTATTTTTCTCGAGGGGTATTCACTCGCGTATTACTCCGTAAGCTTCCCGCGTAATAATTAGGTAATTTTGCGTAATAATGCGCAATAACACGTTATATTGCGTAATGACGCGAAATTTTCGCGTAATAGGGAGTAGACTTTTTGTTTACGCTGTACTCTTCTTGCATTTTTGCATATGCGATTCTCCACACTGTAGCTTCTTCCAATGATATATAAAACTGACCTTTAGTGACCTTTAATTATTATACCTTAAAACACAATCTATAAGTCACAGAATGAAATCAGAAATAATAGAGTCAATTTATATCGAAAGAAGCAATTCGAATAAAATTGACCTTGAGCGACCACTAAATATAATATGTTTTTAATTTTGACAAAAATCAGGTGTTATTTTCTGACCTAAAGGAATAATTTGTAGGGGTATCAAATAATTAAAAAATAAATCAAGCTTGTAAAAAAACTATTTTAAAGAGTTTTTGAAACTAAAAATTTGTTTAAGTTATACGATATTGATAGTTCTGAAATAATGATTCAAGTATTAAAAGACGTTCCTTTCTAATCCTGTAACTTTAAAATATTTCAATTTGTAACCAAATATTTAAAAATGTTTCAATATAAAATAATCAAACACTTTCAATCAAAAATTGTTGTATATGTGAATAGCTTTATATTTCAAAGTATTCAATATACTGAATAAAGCAAATCAAACATGTCTGAACTATAAACCCTCAAACGGCACACTGGTGCGAATTCTCACCCGAAAATTTTTCATTTTGCTGTCATTTACGCTGACATAGCTGCAGCGGCTTATCCACTCTATATTAAATATATGTATGTTAAATATGCGTAATATATGCTAGATGATTATTATATGTTCAATATGTTAAATATTCAATATTAACATTGCAAAAAAACCAATTCGCACTATAGGGTGCCGTTTACGTATGCTGGATTGAAATGTGCCATTCGAGGGTTAAAGCTCTAAATATTTTTGAAATTGCAATTAGCCCGTTGAAGAACACTGTAACATAAAAAGACTCCTTTCTTTTTGAAATTTCTGGTGTATATACTTTTTATTTTTTTATTGTATACGGAAGAATATTCACCATTTTCCTCAGTAAATTTCCGATGTTGTAAGTCGTTTTTAGGCTAAACAGCTCTTTCTTTTCTTACAAAATCAAAACCAAAATAAAAAAAAATCAGATTCCATAATGTTGCTGATTTTTACTTCTTTCTACTCTAAAACAGTTATCAGATGCAAGAAACTCGTTTCTTATAAAGAAGTGTTCAAAAAAGTTTGAAAAAAGTTAAAAAATCTCCAAATTAAAAATGCATTGAACTAAAGGTGTATTTTGAAAAGAAAATTGAAAGCAGTGATAAACTTTCAAAAGATATTTTTTCAACTTCTAAATTTAAACAATTAGAAAAATGTGCATTCACAAATTCAAGTTGTCAAATTGAAGCCTTAAAAATCAAAATATTTAAAAATTAGTGTTTAAAATTGAACAACTTATATTTAGATGTGCTTATTACAAAACTGAGAATTTTCTAATAAGCTCCGAAATATTGAACATTCTCCAGTGTTCTTGGCATTATTTTAAAGTTGACACACACACACACACACATATATATATACTGTATTTTTTCTAACTTATAACGAAAATTCTGAAACGTCAAAAAATATGCCTGTATTCAGAAAAGACATGTTTATAAAATCTATGAAATTCGTCATCTTGCACGTTTCGTAAAGTTTAGTTATATGTTGAAAAAATGATGAGAACATTTTTCTTCAAAATGAACTCGACGTATAAAGATTATGAAAATTTTAATTTTAATTTGTGACTATTTATTTGAGTTTAGTTGTGGTTTAAATTTTACTTTGACTGATTTTTCCCCTGATACTGACATATTCCACTGTTTTAGTAAATTCTATTGTTGCGATACTCTTCAATAGCGCCGTAATATCTGCGTCATTCTTGTTTAGTAATGTGTAATATTTATGTTATAATAAATAATAACACGTAATAACACGTAATGATGCGTGATAAGGCGTAATAATGCGATTATTTTGCGCGTAATAATACGTAGTAAGGCGTAATATAGAGTGCAAAAAAGTGACAAGAAATTCATTACAGGAAAATAATTATAGGCCTATAAGGAATTTCCTATAATATTTTTTCGTAAGGATAGTGTAGGTCTTTTTCGGTAAAACCAGAAAAGGCCTACATTCCATATGATAATAAACATAATTATAGTTGAAAGAATAAAAACAAAATACTTCATTTAACGTGAATTTTTACGTAAAGCTATTTTTCATTCTGGGCACAATACAAGCAGGTTGAGGGGGTCAAAATTGAAAGTTATAGGGTGGAAATTATTCCTTATTCATTAAGAAGTGACTAAACTTTAATTTACAAAAGTTGCATTACAAGTACTTTTTTATCAATTTTATCGAAAACTGAACTTCCCCATTCAAAATCACAGGTACCGGTTAGTGTTTACCGATTTGAAAGAATAGAGAATTTTTTTCCGGAAAAGAACAAATTATGGGCGGGGGGGGGGGGGGGGGTGGATGGATCACCAAAAATCAAAAGAAGATTTTTTGCTCCATCCTAGTGACCTATTATTTTGAGCAATTTATATAAAATCTGGACTCTCGTTTATGATCAAATATATTTAAATTAAGCGCTAGATGAGTTTTTAAAAATGTCCTTTGCAGAATTGTCAGTGAATTATAGATTTATGCAATAGAGACTATATTTTTTTTGTTTTAACAAAATTCATAATTTAGTTTGATCACTATCTGCATTAAAATATTTTTTTAAATATTGATATCCATTTTTATCGTTTTTCTTTGCTTTTCCAGTATCATATTACTCAATATCCCCAACCTATCTCATTTTATCGACTGCTATTCTATTATTTCTTCAAAAATCGAAAAGTATTTCCTATTTAAATTAAATTTTAACCTAAAATTCGCCAGTAGCTTTTCTTTTAGTTCAACTTTCTTCAGGGATGGCTCAAATTGAAGCTCTGGTCATGTAGAATTCAGATATAAAAAATAAAATTTGTTATGTAAGAGTTTTATTTTTTCTTATATTTATATTTGAAAAGTATTCAAAATAAGACATATGTGGAAAATTTGATCCGTTTCTTATCTCACCTAAAAAAAATATATATTTAAGCTACGGCACTGCAGTTTTTTATCCCACCCATAAAACACCACTTCGGAGAGTAGGAAAATACTGGAAACCTTGTGAAAAATCTGCTTCCTATTAAAATTCCAAAAATGACAAATGAGGAAAATTTGGTTATTTAGACCCCTATGTTGAAAGCTTTTTGTTTAGTCCGATTTCTTTGGGGCTGGCTCAAATGAAAGCTCTTAGCATGGAGCATTGTAATCAACAATGAAATTTCCTACGTTACAGTTTTTTTGTGCGGATATAAATAGTTAAAGAATAAGAAAAATGAAGAAAGTTTGGTTTTTAGACCCCTATGCTAGATGCTGTTCTTCGAGTCCTATTTTCACAGCGGATATCTCAAATTGAAGCTCTTGGCATAAGGAATTGTGATTAAAAATACACCTTTGTTTATTACAGTTTTTTCCGATAACAATAATTAAAAAATAAGAAAAATTGGAAAGTAGAATTATGATGAAAAACAAAATTTGCTATGTTTAATTTTTCTTTTTTTGATGTCAGTGGTTTAACAATATGAAAAATGACTATTTTTACAATATTAAACCTAAGCCTACGAAACCCTTACTTGAGGTGCCTAGCCGTAATCTTCTCGGGCTGATTTTTATAAAATTTGAAATGTGAGTTTCTAACTTTCAGGAAAGTTTAGAGTTGTCATGACAAAGAAATTAAAAAACCAATTTGTAATGAAGGATATAAATTGTCAGTAAAAGTTCGATGGCTAACTCAGGTGGTATCATAAACATTGAACAACGCTATTCCTAATTACTTAGAATAATAAAATGAAATAGAGCGAACTTACTGTAATAGAGCCAGTCAGCAATGGGGTTAACGGAGACCCCACATTTGAAAACGTCTTGCTGACTTCCAAGCACCATGGCAGTGACATATCCACCATATCCCCATCCCCAAACACCAACTCTCGTTTCATCCAAATACTTGAGAGTGTGCAGAAGATACCTCAGTACTGTCAGCTGATCTTGTACTTCGACTCCTCCGAGTCTCCGAAATAGGGCCCTTTTTCCTTGCCCCCGAGCACCACGGACATCGAGTCTGACGTATACCACGTCGTTGTGGCTTGACATATATGTACCCCAATCTATACTGAACTTGTCCGTGACCGCTTCGCTCCCAGGTCGTCCATTTACTTCCACCAACACCGGAAATGCGGCGTCCCGAAGCTCCTCTCTCCAAGACGGTGGCAAAAGGAGCTGGACTTGCGCCCTCCAGCCTTGTGGCAATGGTACCTTCATCAAATTGTTTAAAGATATTATGTTTAGAGAAAATAGAGCAATCTTTAGGTTTATTATTGCTATCAAAAATGTACTGCTACCATACATTTTTGAATTTCGTTTTTGACCAAATACATTTTACATCGTGCATGCTGGTTGATGATATGTTCAGGATTAGCTTCTTTTTACATTCTCATCATAATGAAAAGGTATCGGTTTTATGTGAAAAATGACTTTCGTGGATTCCATGAAATGTCGACGTTTTGAGGCCCCCTGAGTCAGAAAAAATAG
>JAABKJ010010239.1:0-11014 GCA_011634705.1 Andricus grossulariae
TAATGCGTCTATTATGTGCTTTTCAAATAAAATGAACGCATCATCAAAGAACGCATTAATATCCTTATGAACTATATGGTCGATGGTAATTACCTGACGTTGGTAACTCAGCCCGGTACAGAACCTCAAACTTAACTTAGAACAGAACCAAAAGTTGCCGACCTCCCTGCTTTGCCGACTGATGGTAACATTGTTTCCTACCTTACCGGCCGATGGTAAAATGCTAATATAAAAAGTTACCGACCTCCCTGCTTTACCGACTGATGGTAACATTGTTCCCTACCTTACCGACCTATGGTAAAATGATAATATAAAAAGTGACCGACCTCCCTGTTTTACCGGCTGATTGTAATAAACTGTTTTGCCGATCAATGGGCACTTAGCACGGAACCGCACATTATAGTGCTACCTTAGCAGGTATCCAACTGATAATATACCGACTTTCGGTAACTTGCGACGGTAGCACCATCTATCGGGCACATTAGGAAACTGCATTGCGATTGATGATAATACCAACGGTGGCGCCATCTGTGGTCAAATTAGAAAACTGCATTACCGACCGAGGCCACTTACTGACTGCCGGTAACTTAGCATGGAACAGAACCTGCTCGGCCGGTAAGTGACCCAGATGGTTTTGTTCTACGATGGTCTCGTATTCCCATAGCCCTACTACTTATAAGGTGTCTTCGCCCCAGCATGCATCACGGTTGGTCACAGTGGTTATTTCATTACCTGCAGACTTGAGGCACGACGGGTGGTAGTTTCTCCTTTTCGCGCTTGGAGCGTGCAAAGGAAAATCCGAGAAAAATAACTTCCTTACCTGCTCCCTGCTTCGCTAAATAGTACAACACATTACTACAGCGATGCCATCGACGACAATTAAATTCTTTCAATTTTTGCATGAAAAATAGAATTTTTTCGAAAAAATCGACCTGTACCGAGAGTCTCTATACTCTTTAGAGTCTGTATACAAAAAATCAGACAAAATGGCTTCACCGTTTGGCCTGAATCCTATTTTTGCGATTTAAACTCGATTTCCAGGGCCCTTAAATGTTAGCTTAGAGGCACCAAATTATTTTCAGCTCACTTGTTCATCTACAGGACTTAAAAAAGTGTAAAACAGCTATTTTTTTAAAAAGAAAAAAAATTTAAAGGGGCGTTTTTTCAAAAAATCAATTTTAATTTTGATTTTCAAAAAGAAAAATTCAAAATAAAAACAAAATTGTTATGATAATCTTCGAGTACATTAAAAGAGCTTTCTAAAACACGATAATAAAGGTCCAATCGGATAATCCTAAAAGAAGTTACACTAATAACGTAAAGGTGAAAAAGCACCTGAAGGAGTGAAAACTTCAGGCCCCTGTATATTGACACCCAATTGATAAATGGACCCATGGTTTCGTGAATTAATATAGGTCCACTGGGACTACAATTCAGTCAAGTTTCAACCCGATCAAAAAAAAAAAAAAAAAAAATACAATAACTTTAGGTGGGAACACTTGACGTATACTGCCCCATATGAAGAAAATTCCATATAAACCACTTTTTTCGATAAATATTAATTTTGATTTTGATTTTAATTTTGAATAATATGAATTTTGAATAGAATTAACGTCGATTTTGGGGCTGTCCTTGGACCTGACCTACCCTAACTAACCCGGATTTAGCTACGCTTTGCCACGCCTTCGTGAACCCCGCATACACCCCGCAGCTTCTGACAAGCCCACCCGCGGCGCGGCGTCGATTCTCGGAAGCGGTCAACACATCCCGCGCAGCACCTGACAAGCCTACCCGCGGCGCGGCGTCGATTCTCGGAATCCGTAAATTCGGGAACGTTGAATCCGAGTTCGACTGTATTTACTGTTTGTTTTACTCACCGCAGAACAATCGTAAAATCAATTTTATGCTCAAATCAAAATGCATGTTTTTTAGATCCCTATTGCAATATATGTATTATTCATAGTATATTTTTGACTGAACTGTTTTTTCTCATTATTTCTCTGAAACTTTTTTAAATTGTTACTTAAAATTGATATTGATTTTAACGAATGATAACTTATTTTTTCGGGTTTTTAATTTTTCATTATTTGAATTGAATTATTTAAAAATTTAAATAATTGATCAATTTTTGCAACTAAATAATGGTGGAAGTGGTGCTCCATTGGCATGAATTGTTTACAGATTCAGAAAAGATATCCAAAACGGAGAAGCTATGTATAAACATAAGTTTCTCTTGTACGTCCATAGTTGCACCCAGAAAAAGATTTGGATAGCTATTATATGGAGAACAAAATATTTGGTTGACTCAAGAAAATATTTTGGTTGGTAAAATTTTGTTCATTATACCGTATCTATTGGTTGATCCAAGTAAAATTTTTAGTTAATTTAAGAAAAATATTTTGATCGATCCAAGAGAATATTTGAGGATCCGGATGCAATAAGGGGATGAGTGCTCGAAAATGCGAGAAATTATTATCCAAGAGTCTCGCAATATCCAAATTTTAAAGTTGAACAAAATAAAGTTTAAAAAATATGGGCTTGTAGAGAATGACAAGACGGAACTTTTTTCTATTTGAATTTTCTACAATGTTTACATTTTTAATTGCTGATTTACAAGAATTTATGTATGCCAGAGGTATCAGAGGTGTATCAATAGACCATTTGTTGAAAATATTGCTCTTAGCTTACGCCGACGATTTGTCTTTCTTTGCGGACTCCCTGGTTGGAATGCGTAAAATTCTTGAAGGATTATTGGATTACTGTAGGATAAATGAGCTCGAAGTCAACATAGAAAAAACAAAATTAGTAATCTACAGAAAGGGAGGTCATGGCCATTACAAAAAATACCCACGTTTTATGTACGGAACCTCCGAGATTAATATTGTCAAAAGTTATATCTATCTGGGCACCCCATTCACCCAATCTGCACTTTGTCAGGGCGAAAGATGAAGCTGTTCGTAAATCAAACCTCGCTGTAGGAGCAACGATTTCTTTGATTCATAGATTAAAACATAACTCATGGAACCCTATTGTTCGACTTTTCGATAGTCTTGTATCTAGCGTTTTAATGTATGGTGAGCATATATGGAGTCTCAGGTATTTAGATTTTATAGAAAAAGTTCAAACTACTTTTTATAAGAGAATCCTGCATGTTCCACAATATAATGCTGGATATGCTGTTAGATTAGAAATAGATGCATCCCGCCAGGTTAGAAGTATATTTAAAAAGATTGGGATAGAGGGCGATTGGGAATTTCTTTCTCTTGCCTCTCTATAAAAGAAGAAATCGGCATGGATAAGAGCTTGTGATAAAATATTATATCTAGAAGATTTACAGGGAGTCCACTCGTCTTCTGCTCTAATACTTTATTCTCAATTAACCTTGCGAGAAAGACCTCAGAAATATTTAACTCTGTCAAGAACACCACTCGGTTTTATCAGATTTATAACGCATTCAAGGTTAATAAATAAGTTCATACCTAGACTTATAATCATGAATAAAGCCTGGAGTTTGAATGTTGATGGTTATTGTATCAACTGCCATGAGAATACCCTTAATACAGAACCTGTGTACCAACTTTTAGTAGAACGTCAATTTTTTAATACTGTACGATTTTCATGTATAAGCGAAAGTAGGGATCTGTATGAGATAAGGAATGCCTGGCTGAATATTCTAGATAACCCTGACAAAAATTCTCTCAAAAAAATTATTATGTTTGTTAGTACGTTTCACGAATGAGCATTATAATTAATTATATAGTTCAAGGTTTTTTTTACTTGTTTTCGTTGTAGTTACGGTTTATCTCATCTGGGGTAACGTTTACCATCAACCTTTAATTTTAGTTTTTCTTAATTAGAATAACAGTTAGTTTTAGAACTGAACTGTAACCTATTTGTATAAATCAGATGATTCACAAACAAGTAAAGCACTAATACTAGGTGAACCCCTAAAATAACTTCAACAGTTTTGTTTTTGTAGGTGCTGTAATATTATCACGTTCTCTAACCGGGGATCGATTTTGTGTTTACTAACATTCTTCATTGATTTCTTAGTGCATTTGGGTAATTTCAATAAAAATATGTGAATTTACTAAAAATTATATTAATGTTTAGTAATGGTAGTGTTGGATTTTAAACTTATCTCAATAATATTTATTATCATTGAGACATTCGTTCAATTTGCGTTTACTTTTTCCTGCCCAGTAAATTGCAACCAACGATACAAGTTGATCCCAATACTGATAGGACGTTAAAACTAGCCCTGAATCTTTTATAACCAAATTTGAAAATAAAACAAACTACAATTTTGTAAGATCAATTCTTACAATAAGAAATCTCCCATTGAGATGATTGCGTATTTTAGTGATCAATTTAATTCTATTTTATTAATCTCTCTCAAAAGATCCATTTGAGATTAATGCTTACTCGTACAACGAGGCCCTAATGTTTAAATCAGGTGCAGGGTCATTATGAGAAGCTACAAAATTTTATTTTTACTTAAAATTGAAGAAATTCCCAATTAACAGTTGATTTAAAATTCAATATGAAAGCGTGCACAACAAGGTCGTTATAATTAAATAAGGCGCTTCCTGAAGCTTAGTATGTACCTAAATGAAGGACACTGTCTTCATTGGCAGTTTTTTTAATGGTTCTAGAACGATGCACGTCTCTCCTCATTGAGACTATTTGATCAAGTGAACGAGTCCTCCCCAATAATTAATATATTACCAGGTGGCTACCTACATCGGACCCACGCTATCCCCACTTATTTCTGCGTTTGCGTACATAATTCATCGATTGTATAATTTGCAGAGTCATCGTTACGCTCCATTTAATTTTCTAGATTGCAAATTCTTCTTTGAGGCAGGGGCGTACCTATTTTATTTGTCGCCCGTCCTTTAATATTCTAAATATTAAATTCGATAGTTGTTTTTATATTTTATACTTATTTTTATATTATAAGATTATGAGAAAAGACTGGACCGTCTCAATCTCAATTCGCAAGATCAGTACCTCGTCATCAAAATTTTCCTAAAGATCTAAATCATTTTGCTAACTGACGTCACAACATAAAATACCTAATCTCATACCTTATTTAGGCCCATTTGTCGAGATTATGACGCTAATTGGCAACTTTGCCAAAAAGTTCAAGCAAAGGAGAAATTCGATTAATTATTGAATAACATGATAGAATGAAGTTTAAATAGTGGCACACAAAAACTAAAAATAGCACTCAATAGAGAGATCACAGGTAATTCGATCATTAAAATAATAAGAAATATTAAATCCGAAGCTGAAATATAAAAAGTATAAAATGACTTTGTTCTGGTTTTATTCATTCAAAAAAGCAACGATTATTAATTCTTTAATTTACAAGCGCAAAAATTCCCGGAAATAATAAATATTTGAAATCTTATAATCGTTAGATAAAATCATGAAGTTTAATTTTGATATAATCTAACCGATCTAAAACGTGCTCTCGCAATCCATAATCGACAATTAGGTTACAAACGAAAATGTCAATGTTACCATTTCTCGAATCGAGTCCCCGTGAAATACAGCTTTGACAACAGTTTTTTTTTCAAATAATCGATGTTTTATTTAAATAAATACTAAATGCACTTTTTTCAAGTAACTTATTCAGAAAAACGTTTGATTCTTCCAATTCTTAGTAGTAACATTTTAATACAAAGAAAAAATCAAAAAGCAACTTAATTTGTACTATAAAATTGTCGATCGAACCAACGTGATATACTAACAAAATGCCAACTTTCCGTCAGTTTCATGAGGGCTCTATTACTTCAAAAAATATCAATTTTTTCAGAATTTATCGTTAGAAGTACCTACATAATTATAATATAGACTTTATTTTCGTTTGCCTTATAATTTACTATTTATCATCGATAATAATAAACCTCGACAATTGGAGCACCTTCAGTAATTAGTGCATTTATACTACACATTATATCATTATATATCCTTATCAGAGGTAGCGAAGAAGCCATCACTTGTATTTTCACAAAAATAAGTATCATCCTCCATATTTAAGTTGAATAATAGGTTTTTTCCTTCGTCGATCATAGGGGGTAAATTTCAATAAAACTCACAATTTTGTTTCGTAACGTTTCGTCAGCTTGGTTCGCTGACCTCTTCAGACTGAAATTTTATTTAAAAAGTACCAACATTTATAACCAGTACAAAACACGAATTTATGGATAATTTAAAAAAAGGATTTGCACTTCACCTTATATAATACTGTCAAGACATCACGCAGAATTAAAAATTTCAAAGTAGACAAGAAATTAAGCGTTTCTCTTGTCGACTAGTCCGAATTTGAGTTTTGTCTAATACTAGACCGTCATCTTTAAGGTGAGGACTATAACTGCAGGTGTTGGGACACAGAGGTGGTATTGATACTCAAAAGCATTACGTACAATTAACGAATTACTATAGATGAAAACCAAGCGTATAGAGTACACGAACCTTATGGCTCGATTCCTACTCAAGCTTAGGAGTGGGGGCCCAAGTGACTAGTGCAAGAAGGAGCGCTCAGCGAGCATTCCAGTCTAGCATAGGAGTCAATCCCATACCATGTGTAAGGTGTCCAGGATCGTTGAAAATATAATTGCTTAAGGAAAAGATAGTGGCTACTAATGTATCTAATCAATTAACGAACTTCGGAAGTAAAATAATTACACGGAATCGAATCAGATACGATCCTTTATAAACAGGAAACTTTAAATTAAGAATTTAGTACCGAAAGTTGGAAATTCGGGATTTACTCACAGACTGAAAAAGGAATAATACAGCTATATCGATTGTACATTTTTCGAATAAATACAAAAATGTATGTTTTTTATCGAATTTTCGTTAGGATGTAAACTGTATTAGAATAGAAAAACTTATTTTTTCGACAAATTCTTTTGTCTTCCATAATAAATATTTATTTCATACTGAAATAAAATTAAATGTTTGAAATAAATACGTATTATAAAAGAAAAGGAAATTTATCAAAAAAATAAGTTTTTATCTTCTAACACAGTTTACATCTTAAAAAAAAATCGATAAAAACACACATTCTTGTATTTTAGTCACAAAATTTGCAACCGATATAGCTGTATTATTCGTTTTTCAGTCTGAAACTGATTCCTGAATTTACAGGCGGAGAATAAACAAAATCAATATTTTAAACTTATAATATCAATTAACAATACGTACGTATTATAGAATTTGTACATTTTAGTTATAATAGGTAAATAAGCAGAGAGTATTATTCCTTATTTTTTCTATTAGAATGTAATTTCTTAGTTTCGATTATAAATTTGACAGTTTGATACCATTGATCCTTATAATTTTTTATTAAATATCGTTTACTTGCACAATATGAACAGAAGGTAAGGTTTCTAATTAAGTATTTAACGATTTTTTTAAATACCACATTATAGATAATCCTTATATCCAAATTTTAGACACTGGTTATTTAAACCTCAATTTGTTTTTATACATGAGGTGATATTTCTGACAAGAGAATGAAGCAATAAGTTAACTCTTATTAAATATGCATAAACCTTGGAAATTTTAAAATTTTATTCACCATAGATTATAAATGAGAGATAAAATTTCGACGCAATACAAAGCAGTGATTTATCATCTCGTAACATTTTTCTCTGAAATAGGTCCGAATCTATTTAAATTTTCGTATATAAGCCCAAGCAAAAAGAATATTGTTCATTCTGTATAATAAGAAAGACAAAAACAATTATGGCTTATACTCAAGAGTGGAATTTCTCCACTTAATAGAACTAATAATATAACTAGTACAATAAAATTATCTTTTAAGTTATTGCTTAACGTTTTTAACTTTTTTTAAAGCAATAGAACATTTCCTTATTTTTAAAGACTTTTTTGTGTTTTGTTTGAACTACAAAAATATGCAAGGAATTTTGTTAGCAATATTCTGAATTACTTTACTTAAAATCTATCTGAATTCACCTTTAAAATCATTTTAATGAATGAGAAATATTGCTTAAGTATGATTCAAAGAACTATTGATGTATTATTATTAAAAAAATATTTTCTAGCAATATGAACAAAATGCTTTGAGCTTCCCGTCAATATTATTTTTATAGCTTTGACTCAGTATTTTTAGCAAAAAAGTATGTTTAAGAATGTCAGAACTAAAAGAACTTAAGCAACTATCGTAAAAACATATCGCTTTTTAATTCTCGACAGAATGGTAGTGTAATTTTAAATACTTATAATCGTAAAAATAGCTTAAAGCCGCAGTTTTCTATTAAACAATTATTACAAGATTTCAGGGAACGCTTAACTTTACACCCAGTTTTTGAATATGCACTCTTTACCATTATGGAGCCTAGTTTTATGAGTCACAGTTGCACTCAAGATGTCTTTCCATGTGAGCGCATTCCAAGCGTTGCTCTCATAACTTTTGATTTCGTATAATTGAAAGTGTCTAGAATAGTAGCAATGTTGTAAGACCTTTGTAACTGCTAATACGTCATGAATTTTTTCTAATAAAAGGCACCGAATCGAAAGAAACTTTGGACTATTCTCACATGGAACAACGAGAAAGGAATTTCGCTTAATATACTGGCCCAGAAACTCAATCCACTTTGATCTCGATAAATTCGGACTTACATTTAAAGGTAGCTTAGACGCAAATAATGTGAAGTCTGGAATTTGATTCAACAAAACAGATTTCGATGGCCCACTTTTATACAATGGTTCTGATAGTTTCCACAAAAATCGATGGTTCAATATTAGTTGGTGTTTTAAAGCAATTGTCTTGCAGATATTGATTCGGTTTAGAGATGAACGGGCAGTCATTTTGCCTTCTCTATGCTTTCGCTCGTATGGTAAACAAGAAATTTTTGAAAGAGGCCCAAGTAGTTTCATTTTTCGCAAATAGTGTGTCAAGAAGTGGTGTTTTGGAACTAATGAACCTGGGTACATTTCAGAGAGTAATGATAAATATTCGGATGTTAAAGTTTCCAATAGATCACAAATTTGCCGTTGATGAGCTTTACCTGTTACTATTTGGACCATTTGAAACAAAAGTATTAGTAACTTCCAGTGGAGATTCCTTTCTGGTATCAGATCCCCCAAAATCAGTGGAAGGTTTCTAATCAAACACAGCATTTCGGCAGAACTCATTTTTAAACGATTATTTTTCAAGTGTGATTCTGATATGTCAGTAGGTTTGTTGCGCTTGTCGTGTCGACTGTAGTGAAAACCATTTATTCTTTCGTTTAAAGTATCTAGGTTGAAAAATTTATTTGTTACAAAATATCGTAAAATTTTAGCAACATCGAGAGGGCAAACTCCTTCTAGATAGTCATGTTGTATATCAACTGCAACATTTTCAGTACAGTGAAAATCGATTTCGTGAAAAATGCATTCCTCTTTAATTCCAGTGAGGCTTGGATTATTTCTAGCTAGATCTTCAGCGTAGTTGTTTCTATTGCGGAGTTCACAAAGATTTTCATGGAAAGTGGTATTAATATCCTCTTTTTTAATGCGACATATATGACACGGGTAATTTGCTCGAAAACATTCATTGTAACCGAATAGTGTGTGTAACCCTAGATTATCTGCAATGAGAAGAACTATGTCAAAATAAATTTTTTTTTCTCCAGTTGGATGGTTTATAGTAATTCCTGTTTCACTTAGATAAGTTAACTCTTCCAAGATTTTTTCAAAAACTACTTTGTATAAACTTTCCTATCATTGGAATTAAATAGAGCAAACAGAAAAATACTACGCAAACGAGACTGTAAATGAATTGGAAGACAAGGACAATCTATATATACCGCTCCACATTTTCCAGAAATTCCTGCATGGCTTCCGACCAGATTATTAGTTTCGTAATCATCGAAATACCCTGTTAAAGGAATTCTAATTTTGCTTCCAAAAGATGAAGATTTTTTCATCCAATAATCTGCTTGGACAAAATTAGATATAATTTCCGAATCAGATGCCAATTCACGCAAGTACTTTATAACTTCATTATACATTCCAGGCAATTCGAAGAATGTGACTAAAACTTGGCGAAGTGAAATAAACTGATCATACACGGGAACCATATCTCGTATGTGAATACCATTTTCCTCCCGAAATTCCTCTCGTTCTCCGATTTTTTGCTGTATTGGTTCGATTAGATTTACACCAGTTCTGAAATGTTTCAGTCGAAGATACTCAGTGTCTAGTCTTAAGAAGGGATTTTGTAATCTGTTAAACTTATCTTTAATTTCAGCTCGTGAAGATTCAGATTGGACATGACTCAAAATGTTTTCGCGAAGAATATTGATAGCTTTTCCGCTTAAAAATTGCGTAGTACCCTCAACGATGTCTTGAACCCTTTTTCGAGGTATACCCGGAAAACTGTACCATTTGCTCGTAAATAATGCGGCGTGTTCTGTCATCGCGTCTGAAAATTGTTGTGTTACGGAAACACTGCATTCAGGCAACTCAAATATTGGACCTTTGACGTCTTCATATTCTAAGTCAAGTTCTTCATCGCTATCTGCTTCGGAGGCTTCGGAGGAAGGAATTTCCTCATAATAACAAGAATCGTAAAATGCTTGAGTTTCAGGAAAATCAACCTCCATAGTTGAAAAAACACCCATATGTACCTTATTTTCAGAATGAAACCGCTGTCTGTGTTTTCTAAAACTACTAAGAGAAGAAAAACTTCTTCGGCAATTGTCATTGCAACACCTATATACACTTAGAAAGGGGTGGAAGACTGCATAATGGTTCATTAACGCCTTATTATCTAATAATACAGTGTCACAAACGAAACACACAGCCATGGTGAAATATCACAATCAATATGTTTTTGAATACTCAACTTAGCACGAGATCAATAAATAATCTTAAACATTTTAAACTACCAGTTAAAAATTGGTTCTATTATCAGAAGAACTCAGGCAAATTACGAGTTTCACACGAGATCATTTAAACAAATAATTATAACCAAACGAAATCAGCAGTT